>MDKF010396769.1:0-37839 GCA_026770625.1 Nicotiana glauca
CAAAAGTAAATAAAATTCAATCTTTTACAATTTCTTTATGAAGTTCCAATATGATTTAAGCACTTAAATTAACAAGTAGGGTGCAAACATCGCAAGTATTTTCGCGCCCCCTTTTAATCGCGAGATCGAGTTTATGATATTTGGGAGGATGACTTATTGGGTTTGATTTCAAGAGTCGCCACCTAATGATTAGAGTGCATTAGGATACCAAGGAAGTTTGATTTGAATAACCAGAGATTGGGTAAGGGCTTGAAATTATTCTAAGGGAAAGGTATTAGGCACCCCTCAGAATCCACTAGTGTGGTTCCCAGCTAGACTATTATTGTGAATTTGGGTACAATTAGCATATAGACAAATAGAGCTCAAATAAGAGGGGATTTTACACATAAAGGTTTGAAAGTAAGCAAGGATTGAAAGAACAATTAGAAAAAGCTATTTTTTTTTTAAATAAAGAGTTAAAATGCTGAAAAGAAAGAAATAAAGAATAATGGGAGGGGGTCCTAGGTTTATTAATAATATGGATCACCCCACACAATGCCCGGTAATCACTTCTCAATAAGGGGCTACACGTGACATTATCGCGTGGTCATCATATCCATTTCTATCCTTCCCACCCCGTTAAGGTATTAAAGCGCGGAATGGTCCCGCTTACCTATTGCATGCTACTACCGATCCCAATCCTATCAGTCCCAAGGGCATTGAGGACTACTAATCCTAAGGGAGGTAGGGATGTTAGGCTTATTTGTGGTTTTAAAGGCAAAAAAAATTCTATGGCGACATACAAAACATGTATAGCAAGTTTGGGGAAAGCACATAACAAGCAAAGACTCAGATATACCCCCTTTAAACAAAGAAGCGAATAATTAGCATGACTTACACATACCAGTTAAGGATTGATTAAATATTAAACATACGAGAACTTAAAGATTGAGGCAAACTTATTTATTACATAATTCAGATAAGACGCCCAAATTAGACCTGCCTGCTGGTTGTAGTTATTAGAACGGATTCAGATTTAGTTTTACCCTAAGGCTTGCCTAAGTGTTGAGGCGAGGTCCTATAGACATAATATCTGCTAAATTCAGAAATAGAAAAGCTTTAAATAAACTGTTTGAATGCATACTCGTTAAACTTGCTAAGTGAGGGAATCAGATTATTAAAAGAGAGGCCAGATTTAAACAAACCGATTATTAGCTCTGCAACTGACAGGACCCTTATTACTGGTTTTATATCCATATGTGAATGAAGCAGCTCAGATTCGATTAAGAGTTCCTATAGACATGCTTTATAAGCGTAATTAATTTTAAACGCGGTGTAGATTGCAGAAGACTTGTTTTAAAACTTATGCACATGATATCTAGGTGCTGAATTGTTTGAAAACCTACGAACATGATATCTGAGTGCAAAGATTGTTTTAAGAATCATTAAGCATGATATCTAAATGCAGAATTTATTTTAAGAATCTATGGGCATAATTTCTATATGTAGAAATTGTTTGAAACATGTGAACATGATATCTAACTTCAGAATTTATCTTAAGAACCTATAGGCATGGTTTCTGTATGCAGAAATTATTTAAAACCTATGAACATGACATCTAAATGCAGAGATTGTTTTAAAAATCTATAGGCATGATTTCTATATGCAGAAATTGTTTGAAACCTATGAACATGACATCTAAATGCAGAGATTGTTTTAAGAACTTATAGGCATGATTTCTATATGCAGAAATTGTTTGAAATCTATAGGCATGACATCTATATGCAGAGATTGTTTTAAGAGCCTATAAGTATGATTTCTATGTGCATAAATTGTTTAAAACCTATAGACATCACATATAAATGCAAAGATTGTTTTAAGAACCTATAGGCATGATTTCTATATGTAGAAATTGTTTGAAACCTATAAACATGACATCTAAATGCAGAGATTATTTTAAGAACCTATAGGCATGATTTCTATATGCAGAAATTGTTTCAAACCTATAGGCATGATTTTTACCCTTTTTGCATACATAGTTACCCACCTTTTTCACTAGCCATCCCCAAGAGTTTATTAAAAATTATTACAGCCTAGGTTAAAGTTAAAAAAACATCAGAACAATATAAATAAATGTACATTCAAGGAGAGCCTGATTCAGAATTCATGTCTGAAATATGAGGTAAACCAACTCCATGAGATCATAATCCAAAGCTTTCCTCCCACTTGAGTATGTCAAAGTTCCCTAAGAGCCTCAAAGGGACTCCAGGCAATGCTTACACCCAAATGTATTATCTGATTGGGACAAGTGCAGTATGGAAGGGACAACCCTTAAGTGTCCAAGTTTAGAGAGAGCTCAAAGGGTCCCAAGGCAAGGCTCACAAGAGGAGGGCAAAACTTAAAGACTAAGAAAGTGTGCAAGAGCTGAATAGAGTGCTAGAAGGGAAAGGGAAGAGGGGATCAACGACAGATAAACACACACAAAGGGGATTCAGGGGAATATGGGATTGTAAAGAGACTGTCGCTTGGTAAAGGCAGACCTTGGGCATGCCCAGCAATGGAGAATGCTGGCACACCTATAAGCCTGCTAGAACACATACTGTTAGAGGCTAGGATCCCCATGGGATCAGGTTCAATTCATGGACAATAACTTGCATACTGGCATGCCTCAAACCATAGCTTAAACACATAGAGGGCAGGGGTTTGAGATTCATAATAGAACAAACAGAAAGAAATCAATAAGCTATAATATGTGTTGAACAAGGATACAAAAGCGATAAATAAACACATTGTTGTGGTGCTAAAACTTAAATCAGGACATACCAGTTTGAAAGAAATAAATGGAGAGAAAGCAAGCAATAGGTCTTGTAATAGGCCACAGTGTAAGCAAACAAAAGAAAATACTTTTTGAGTATAAGTGTAAGTTTAGAAAGACTGTGAGTGATTTTGTGTGTGTGAAAGGGTCTTGTATCTATAGTGTGAAGAATAGGCAGAAACAAGGTAAGAAAATAATTAGGGAACTGAATATCAATTAAAAATCAATCAATACAAGACTTCCTTTAATTAAGGAATTCAGACTCAAACGGTAAAACTGTTTAAGGAAAGAAATCAAATAAACATCTTGTGCAAAGTAGGCAATTAGGGGTAAATACATAGGGGTTTTAATTAAGGGATGAATTTTGAAATACACGGTTAAAACAAATAAGGTAAGGATCCATCAGTATATCGTAAATAAAGGGGGTCAGATATTTCGTAAGCATTGGTCCATGAATGAACCAAGTCAGAAAAACTAAGGAAAACTTTTGACTCAAATGGAGTAACAGGGAAGTCAGCAAACATGGAAAGAAAATCAATCAAACTTATACAAAGGAAGTCTAAAACCAATCACAATTGAAAGCCATTTATAAGGGAAGTTCAGCACATATAAAGAGTACACAAGTATCAGGCACGTGAGGCTGAATTTAGGACAAAGTTAAAGTGTCATGCAATTGCAAAATAAGTAAGTTGTAGACTATAGGAATATGGTAATTCAGCGATAGCATGCGAAAAAGAGGTCAAGTAAAGGTCTTATAGAGTATAGCAAAAGTCAGAATCATTTGAAGAAACAAAATTGAAGCAATGATTTTAAAACTTAATGAAGTAGTAGATGAAACAACTCTAGGAACTCAAATAGGTCCAAAAGATTAGGGTTTTTAAAATCAAGCAAGTTCAGAGATGAAGCACAAGCAAGTCACATAGCCAATGGTCTCAAAAATCGGATGAATCCCCAAATTTAGGGTTCTTACCATTAACCGAGTGTAGAGACGAAAGGGCAAGTGACTAATGGAAAAGATACTAATTGAAACAGGTTCAGAGGTCTCAGAAAGGAACTGAGACCTTTAGCATGTTCTCTTAGTAGTAGGAATTCATGATAAGCATAGTAAAAGAACAACATGGAAAACCAGTAGAAGAACTATTAGATGAAACAAATAAGAACATGGTGAACAACTTAACAAGAACACATTAGGAGAAAACAAGGTAGACGAAACACACAAATAACACAGTAGAAGAAACTGATAAGAATATGGTAGAAGAACTTAACAATAACACAGTGGGTGAAACATAGTACAAGAAACACATAATAGAAAAGAAAATCAGAGAAATACACAAGAAAAAAAAAGAAAATCACAGAAACATAACTAAAAAACCCTACATCAGAAAAATAAAGGTTTTGAAAGCAATGGTTTTAATAGAAATATCAAAAAATCATTTTTAAAGTTTAGGGAAAACCTGGAGCTAGAATAGATCTAAAGAAATTAGAAGAACCACAAAAGTTAAGTTTTCACAGAAACCTAAACGTTGAGAAAGACTTGGATCGTTGTTGATCTAACCAGGAGGAGTCGAGGCCTGGCTCGAAACAGGCATGGCTTGCTGGAGCAAGGCCAGAGATAGCCATAAAACTTGAATCGAACTGGGTCTGGATGAAGCTTCTTCGTATTCAGACTATGAAACCTCCACGAACAAGTGTGTAGGAACCTTAGAGGGCCGGTGGGTGGTGAAACCACCATAGATTCAGGCTAGGAGATGGCCGGAGAAGGTGAGTGAGACTCATCAAAGCTGAAGGAGAAGGGGAAGGTACTAGAGAGAACCAGAGATAGATAGATAGAGGAGAGGGTCGGTTGAGTGAGGAATGAAAAAGGTTTGGGGGGGTCGTTTGGTTAAAAAAAGTAAAGGCAGATCTAGACCGTTGATCAAAATTGATCAACGGTCAAGATTTGATCCGAGTTGGGTCGGATAGACTTAGGATTGGGATTGGGTATTGGGTTGGTTTAATTGGGTTGGGGTATTGGGTTTTAATTAGGCTAAATTAGGAAGCCAAAATTTGGCTATAAGTTAATAAACCCCCTTTTCCCATTTAATTTATAAAAAATTGTAAATAAATTTCTGAAAATTAATTAAAAGTACTAAAATGAATTATAATATATAATTAAAAATTTAAAAATATATGACTTAATTTTATGAATATAAAACACGATTGAATCTTAAAAGGGCTAATATTGCAATTATATGCAATTTAGCTTAAACAAACTAAATAAATTTGTAAAAATATACAAAAATTATCTTAGCTATATCTTTGCATAAATATAAAAATTCCTATAATTTAATTACTAAAAATAATAATTTGAAAAATAATTATTGGGTTTTTATGGATGAAAAAGAGAAATAAATCAGTTTAAAAACCTTAAAAACTTATGGGAAAAATAGTTAAATGCTTGGACATACTTATATATGCATATATATGCTATTTTTAAAGATATTTTGTATATAAAAATATACAGAGAAAAATTGGGTACCAACAGCTGCTCCTCTTTACCCAAGAAGGATGAAAAAGTTATCGGGTAAAGATATGATGACCAATTTTGACCGAACGAAATGGTTTGAAGAAGTTTGGCTGCGCTCTGCTTTCTGAGCTGCCTACATATCCCTATTCTTATAGGAATCAGGCCATATGTAGTTCGGGATCCGTCGGCGGAGTATGCCGATGGAGACCTTTCAAGAACGGACGCAACATTCCGGTTGGGATAAATGGTTAAGGTCTAAAAGGGTTGCGGGAACTGGAGCGGGATTGCTCCTGTTGAGATAGTCGTTGCTCGTCAGTTTACCTGCAAATAAGCAATACAAGCATATATTGTGCATAAATTTAAACATGATGGAAGTTCCTGTCGGACCATGAATACTGTCTTTGGATGGTTAGGATGACGTCCTCAGACCATGATGTCTTGGGCCATGAAGCGTATAGTAAAGGATTTGTAGGCCATGAAATGATGCTCTCGGGCAATGAGAATGATGCCTCCGAACCATGATGTCTTTGAATAATGAAATGCAAGAGATGAAAAAGACATTCAGGCCATGACATGGTGTTCTCGGGCTATGTAAATGGTGCCTCCGAACGATGATTACCTCAGATAATTTGGCGATCTTTCAGCCCATGAAATGCAATAGGTGGCGATCTTTAGTCATGCGAGCGTAAATAAAGTGGCGATATTTCAGCCATGCATAAAATAAGGTGGCGATCTTTTAGCTGTGCAAGCGTAAATAAAATGGCGATTTTTCAGCCATGCAAGTGTAAATGAAGTGGCGATCTTTCAGCCATGTAAAAAAAATAAAGTGGCAATCTTTCAGCCATGTAAAAAAAATGGCGATCTTTCAGCCATGCAAACGTAAATAACGTGGCGATCTTTTAGCCATGCAAAGGTAAATAAAGTGGCGATCTTTAAGCCATGAAAGTGTAAATGAAGTGGCGATCTTTCAGCCATATAAAAATAATAAAGTGGCGATCTTTCAGCCAAGCTGGTAAGTGTAACAATTCTGAAAATCGTATTCCTGAACAATATTCGTCTCGTGAGTGTATAGTATGTCAGATGCTTTCGCAGTCCAAGTGTCTGCATCTAAAGAAAAATCGTGAGTTTTGTAGAGGGGAGGTTAGTTCGTATCCTTGCTAGCCTTGTTCGACCCGTTCGGCTTAGATCTGGTGATACGGTAGGTATCATTGGTGGGGTAACATCGGTGAACAGGGCAATTTTGATAATAAGCATGCAAGAATTTGTAAAAGGAAAAATATGACATAAGTATATATTTAAGAAACAACTTTTAGATGAATCGACGACTGTGACGCGGCTCAAGACATTGCGACCTCTCATGCTATGGAATTTCGATGGTCCTCCTCAAAAGTCTGCCCCAGTTTAATGGGTTGATGCTTCTAGCGGCTGCTCGCGATGGCCAGCTGAAATTACTTCAAATTTTTGAGGGTCCTCCTCAAAATTTTTCCCCAGTTTCCAATTACGAGGGAAATAAATTTTTTATTGAATTGTGACCAAACCCATAGGGCTGCCTACGTATCCCCTTTTAAAAGGGAATCAGGTCAGATATATTTCAATTAAATCATATAGGGAAAACAATAAATATTACACGTAGTAGCGCTTGACTGCATCTAAATTGATTGGTTTCGGCCAAACTTTTCCGTCCATTTCTGCAAGTATAAGGGTTCCTCCTGTCAGAATCTGGTGAAACATGTATGGACCTTGCCAGTTGGGAGAGAATTTCCCCTTGGCTTCATCTTGATGCGGGAAGATTTTTTTAATACCAGCTGCCCTGGTGTGAACTGTCTCGGCTTGACTCTTTTGTTGAAGGCTCTGGACATCCTGTTCTGATAAAGCTGACCGTGGCAAACTGTATTCATTCTTTTTTCATCTATGAGAGGTAACTGGTCGTAACGACTCTTCACCCATTCTGCATCGTTGAGCTCAGCTTCCTGTATGATTCTTAAGGAAGGAATTTCTACTTCGGCTGGAATGATGACTTCTGTACCATAAACCAGTATATAGGGGGTTTCCCAGTTGATGTGTAGACTGTGGTGCGATACCCCAATAAAGCAATTGATAGCTTCTCATGCCACTGCTTATGCTTCTTTACCATTTTCCTCAATATCTTCTTAATGTTCTTGTTGGTGGCTTCCATAACTCTATTCATTTGAGGCATGTAGGCTGTAGAATTCTTATGTTTGATCTTGAAGTTTCACACATAAATTTCATCAAGTCACTGTTGAGGCTGGAGCCATTGTTAGTGATGATTGATTCTGAAATCCCGAACCAACAAACGATGTGGCTGTGAACAAAGTTTACCATGACCTTCTTAGTTACTACTCTGTAAGATGATACTTCGACCTATTTAGTGAAATAATCGATTTCTACCAGGATAAATCTGTGTTCGTTGGAAATGGCAGGGTCGATGGGTCCAGTAACATCCATTCCCCATGCAACGAAAGGTTAGGGTGAGCTCGTTGCATTAAGCTCATTGGGAGGTACCTTTATCATGTCTGTATGTACCTAACAACGGTGGCATTTTTGGACATACTAGATACAGTCCGTTTCCACAGTCATCCAAAACTAACCAACTCATAGTATCTTTTTGGCTAAAATAAAGCCGTTCATATGTGGACCACTGGTCCCAGCATGGATTTCTTCTAGCAGCTTGGATGCTTCCTTTGCATCGACACACCTGAGTAGTCCCAAATCAGGAGTCCTCCTATATAGGATTCCTCCACTGTGAAAGAAATTGTTGGACAGCCTCCGGAGTGTGCTTTTTTGGATAGGATTTGCATGTTTTGGGTATTCTCCTTTTGCTAAATATTCTTTGATATCATGAAACCAAGGCTTTTCGTCCGCCTCTTCTTTAATGTGGGCGCAATAAGGTGGATGATCATGGATCTTTACTGGAATATGATCAAAGAAGTTTTTATCTGGATGTTTTATCATGGATGACAAGGTAGCCAATGCATCGGTAAATTCATTCTGGATTCTGGGAACATGTCAGAATTCCGTCTTTGTGAACCTCTTCTTTAGTTCTTCCACGTGATGCAGATACGGGAGTATCTTAGAGTTCTTGGTTGCCCATTCCTATCGGACCTGATGTATGAGTAAATTTGAATCTCCAATTACTAACAACTCCTGAATGTTCATGTCAATGGCCATCTTGAGCCCTAGGATGCAGACTTCATACTTGGCCATATTGTTGGTGCAGGGGAACTTGAGCTTAGCTGACACTGGATAGTGCTGACCGGTTTCTGATACTAGGACTGCTCCTATGCCAACTCCTTTGAAATTTGCTGCTCCCTCGAACAACATTCTCCAACCATCATTGGCTTCTGCAATATCTTCTCCTATGAATGATACCGCTTCGTTGAGAAAATACGTCTTCAGGGGTTCGTATTCTCTATCAATGGGGTTTTCAGCAAGGTGATCTGCTAGTGCCTGTCCTTTGATTGCTTTCTGAGTTACGTAGACAATGTCAAATTCGCTAAACAGGATTTGCCACTTGGCTAGCTTTCCGGTGTACATGGTCTTCTGAAAGATGTACTTTAGAGGATCCATCCTTGATATGAGGTATGTAGTGTAGGCACAGAAGTAGTGACTCAACTTCTAGGCCACCCAAGTCAAAGCACAACAGGTGCATTCCAAGAGATAATACCAGGCCTCATATAGAGTAAACTTCTTGCTAAGATAGTAAATGGCCTGCTCTTTCCTCCCTATTTCATTATGTTGCCCCAGGACGCAACCGAAGGCACCATCTAGCACTACGATGTAGAGTAGTAGAGGTCTACCCGGCTCGGACGGGACCAAAACTAGTGGTGTTGATAGGTATTCCTTGATTCTATTGAAAGCTTTCTGGCAATCATCCGTCCATTTGGTAGCGGCATCCTTCTTTAACATCTTGAACTCACAGATGACCGTGGATTGTGCTATGAACCGGCTGATGTAGTTGAGTCTTCCTAAGAAACTCATCAAGTCCTTTTTGTTCTCTGGCGGTGGCAATTACTGAATGGCCTTGAATTTTGATAGATCCAGCTCTATTCCCCAGCGGCTCACAATAAACCCAAGTAGTTTTCTAGCGGGAACCATAAATGCACACTTTGCGGGATTCAGCTTTAGGTTGTATCTCCACAATCTGTTGAAGAACTTTCTCAAATCTTCCATGTGATCAGTTGCCTTCTAGGACTTGATGATAACGTCATCTACGTACACCTCGATCTCCTTGTGTATCATATCATGAAAAATGGTGGTCATGGCCCTCATGTAGTTGGCCCCTACATTCTTTAACCCAAAAGGCATCATCTTGTAGTAGTACATTCCCCACGGTGTAATGAAAGCCATTTTCTCAGCATTTTTCTCATCCATCCAGATCTGACGATAACCAGTGAAACAATCCAAAAATGACTGTAGCTCATGCTTGGCACAGTTGTCGATCAGGATGTGTATGTTTGGTAAGGGGAAATCATCTTTTGGACTGGCCCGGTTGAGATCTCGGTAGTCGACACAGACTCTAAACTTTCCGTTCTTCTTTGGCACTGGCACAATGTTAGCTAACCATGTTGGGTATTCCACCACCCTGAGGACTTTGGCTTTGACCTGCTTGGTGACTTCTTCCTTGATTTTTAGACTCATATCTAGCTTCAACTTTCTGAGCTTCTATTTTACCGGCGGACATGCCGGACCAGTTGGCAGTTTGTGTGCCACAATAGATGTACTTAGACCAGTCATTTCATCATACTACCAGACGAATATGTCCTCATATTCTCTTAGAAATTCTATGTAATCTTCCTTTTCTGACGGTGATAAGTGAACACTGATTCGTGTTTCTTTAACATTCTCTTTGTCTCCCAGGTTAACAATCTCAGTCTCGTCCAGGTTGGACTTTGGTCTTTTTTCAAAATTCTCAACTTACTTGACAATCTCTTTCGGTATGTCATCTTCCTCTGAATCTATATCTGTTTGTTTAGTTGTATCATTGCATGTCACAGTCATTGGTTCATCAAGACAAGTAATAGTAATGCTGTATAAGTAAAGTAATGAGAGAAAATAATAAGAGTATTTATTTTTAAGAAAAATTGAAATGATTTGATGAATTCCATAACTATTTTGAACATTGAAGATCTTATTGCGAAATTTAAAATATGAAAGGAAAGTCAACTAGTAAAAATAAAAGATAGTGCATGATGCTTGTTCAGCCTTGCTACCCCGAGGCTCGCTGGGCTCTGGTGGTTCCGATGGTCCATTTACTGAGGCATGCTCCTCTGCTCATAGCCTGTATGAAAGTGCCTTCCTCCCCTTCCTCCTCGAGAATGACACAACAATCCATATTATCATCTTCCAAGAACAAATTACTCATCGCTGCCAGTGCTTCCTCTTTTTTTGACCCATATATAACTTTGGCCGGTTGGAAAGTTTGTTCCAAGCATGGTATTGGCTGCTCCAATGGATAGTAAGGACCGCGCGATGGTGGCGACTAGTTGTTGAACTCTTCCCAGGTATACTCATATCCTAGACCAAAGGTGGTGCCATATTTCTTGAGTTTGATAGGCTTAGCGATTCCTTGGAGGTTCTTGCCAAGTCCCTTGCCAGGTTCGTATCCGCTCTAGTTCAATATGCTTTCAATTTTATTGTCCCACTATTTGTCTTTATCATCGGCGTTGACCACTCGATGTGGTGATAAGTCTCCCCACCTATCTTTCTTCTGCCTCCTATTATCAGGATGGTCTAGCTACTATATATGGGATTACTACCGTCGCCGTGAATGATCACCTCTTGGTGATTCCACTCAAACTTTACTGCCTGATGTAGTGCTGATGCTACAGCCCCAGCGGCATGAATCCATGGTCGTACCAACAACATATTGTAAGATGCCGGCACGTCTATTACTTGAAAGTCAACATCAAAACAAGTAGGCCCCAGTTGTAAGCACATGCTAATTTCCGTAACGGTGGACTATTAGGAACCGTTGAAAGCTTTGACGTTGATGGCCCCATCCTTGATCTCGTGCAGTCCCTTACCTAACATCCTAAGTGTTGCCAACGGACAAATATTGAGGCTGGATCCCCCATCAATCAGGACTCTGGTGACAAAATAATCTTCGCATTGCACGGTGATGTGCAACGCCTTGTTTTGACTCAACCCTTCTGGTGGCAGCTCATCTTCATGGAAAGTGGTCTTGTGACTTTCCAATACCTGGCCTACCATCTTAGCCATCTTCCTACCGGTGATGTTGCTCGATAGATACGCCTAACTCAGTACCCTTAACAGGGCATTTTTGTGCGCATCAGAGTTCTGTAGCAAAGCAAGGATGGAAATGTGCTGAGTATTCCTTAGCCTGTATCTTTCTCCAGAGATTGTTGGGCCCGGTCTCGGTGACGGTTGGCCGGCTAGAAGCCTGCTTGCTCGACTCAGCCAGATGTTCTAGGGTATAAACTCTACCAGTTCTCGTCATACCCTGTGCTGCAATAGCTTCCCTGAACATAACCTTGCCTTTCTTTCTTGCCTCAACTGTATAGTCCCATGGTATAGCCTTTGTACGGAATAATGTGATGGCTGACATTGCCACTAGAATTGGCGTGGCTATCTTTACCAGGAATAGAGCCTGCACCCTGGGCGGTAATACTGCAACTTTGAATGATGTAGGTGCCTTTGCTGGAGACACGAATTCGACCTCAATTGGTGCTAGCGTCTATGCAGATGATGATGCATCAAACTCAAGTGGCATGGACATATTTATCTCTGCGTCCCCAGAGGGCTGAATCTGGACTACAATAGGATTAAGGGTGACTATTGGCTTCTTTGGATCGTCACCTTATGTGATCAAACCGATCGATCCCTTGGGGTCCCAATCATCCTCTATTTCAATCATGTGAACGTCTCCACCCTTGTGGTCTAGCAGAGGGTTATTGCGGACATTCGGAGCAGGTTCCTTTGCCACAATAATCGTGTTGTTAATTCTGGATCTTATCCTTTATGGAACGACATTTGTCAATAGTGTGTCCTTTCATGCCCAAATGGTACGCACAAGATTTATTTGGATTAATCCAGTGAGAAGGGTTCTCAGGAGCAGCGGGGATAGGGGTGACGTAACCAGCATTTTTGAGTCTTTCATACGATTGTTCGATAGGTTCAGCAATAGCCGTGTACTATTTTTGGGGTCTCTGGTCAAAGTTTGGTCGGGGTCTTGGGAAGTTTTGGGGTGGAGGAGGAGACTGGTAATGGGATGGTTGAGTGTTATAGGCTTGGTTAACTTGTATTGGTTTGGAATATTTGGGTGAAGTGCTCTGATATGTCGGAGGTGATTGATAGGTGAGTGGCGGAGCTTGGTAAGAGGGTGAGGGTGCTTGGTTAGTTTGGAGTAGGCTGATATATGAGTGGATGCATTGGGTAGGTTTGATATTTGACGGGAGATTTGGTTCTTTGTGCTACTATTGCGGCTCCTACGTCCTTTTTCTTGGACACACCGCTTGACTGTAAGGCCTTGTTTGTAGCTTGTAAAGACTCGAAATTAGTAACCATACCGCTTTTGATGCCCTTTTCGATCCTTTCCCCTAGCTTGATGATGTTAGAAAATTTGTGGCCCTCGATCATCATCAGCCTCTCATAATATTGTTGGTTTTAGGCCCGAACGAAGAATTTGTTCATCTGTTCTTCTTCTAAGGCAGGTCTAACCTTAGCTGCTTCGGATCTCCAACGAGTAGCATGTTCATAAAAGGTTTCTATGGGCTTCTTCTTTTGATTTTGAATGTAGAACACATTCGGTGCATTCTCCGTGTTGAATCTGAACCTGTTCATAAAGTCGGATGCCATGCTTACCCAGTTCGGCCATTTCTTTGGATCTTGGCCAATGTACCACGATAAGGCATCTCCCTTCAGGCTCCTTATGAAAAGTTTCATGTGGATTTTCTCGTCTTTTCCCACTCCGACCAGCTTGTCACAGTATGTTCTCAGGTGGACCCTTGGATCCCCTGTACCATCAAACATCTCGAACTTGGGAGGTTTGTACCCCTCGGGCAGTTCGATATCAGGCTGTATGCAAAGATCTTTGTAGTTTAGCCCTTTAATTCCCTTAATCCCTTCAACGCCCTGAATTCTGCTAGTCAACTTTTTAAGCTTTTCAGCCAAATTCTTGATAAGCAAATCTTTATCATCAGCCTCGGATGTGTTTGATATAGGTATAGTTGAGTGCAGCACAGTCTCCACATAAATGGGGGTGTTATGGTGGGTGTGGTAGTGATCATTTGTGGAGTTTTGTGGTTCTGGGATGAGCAACTGGGTATTTTTGGAAGTATGGAAGGTGTTGCAGTGGTGGTGAGGAGTGGTGTGGTTCTGTTTCTTTGGGAGACTCTGTGGCGGCGTGGGGTTTTGAGCATTTGGGAAGTTGATATCTGGAGTAGTGAGGGAAAATTACAAATTCGCCAAATTTCGGACTTGATCAAGTTCTTCCTGAAATTTCAGTAGCTTTTGCTCTAGTTGGGAGGCATTCTCCTTGGGAACCAAAGTACCATGACTGTTCAGTTGAGTTTTCCTTCCTGTTGTTGTTCAAATCTTCCATCTTTCCTTTGTTCTTGTTTTTGACGGGACTGAGAGGAGGAGTGGGTGGAGGGCCCATATATAGGATGATGTTACTAAAGTGCTCAAACTAACCTTTAGGGAGGGGAATAATCAAAACAAAAATAAAACAAAAAAGGTAACCAAGTTAGTGAGGTTCATGAAAAATTGATGAAATATTTAAACACATAATGTGGGAATGTAAATCGTGTCCTAATTTGGGGACCTCTTTGTGCCCGAAGTAGACCTAGCGACAAGTTGATTTGGAGAGCTTGGAATGCTAAATGCCTCATTTTATTGATAGAAAGTAAGACGAATCCCAAATCAACACTAAATAACAGGAAAAATAAAGTCACTAATGGCCATTGGCCTTGTTACATTTTAAATAGCGAAAAGATAAAGTCCTATCTACTTGGTCCTTGAAGGACCCTTCCCAGGTTGAATGTTCTCGTTGATCAAATCCTCCAGCTCACATAGGTTCACCAGTAAAAATGCCTTTTCCAGGTGTTCTCCTTCGTTTCCCTCAGAGTTCTGGTAGTCGGTGACTCTCTTCCTCACTTTCCCTTCCAATTCCAGCAAATTGTATTCCAAATATTCCAATTTTTTGCTAGCTTTGGCGGCTCTCTCTTTCCATTTATTGATTTGGTCATTTGATGGAAGACTCCTCCACCAATCTAGCAAGAGTGGGGGTGTTCTAGTCATACCGAAACTGGGGACCTCGTGCTTTATTTTTTGCAAAACAATGGGGTTAGACCCTACCCCCACCGGACTCGACTATTTAACATCAATAATTATCATTATGCATTTAGTTCTCAAAATAAATGCACAGAACGTGATAATGTCCATTTGGGTTTCAGGGGAACCCAGTGGACTTTGGACAAGGCTATCTTAAAGAGTCATTATGTGGATAACATAACTGACTCGGCTAGGTTTGACCATGATGCATGCACAGTTAAATAGAGTGAGGTTTCTATGAGGTTTTAGCCCGGTACCCTTGAGCGGACAACTCAAGGGGGAAAGGCACAAAACTCTCGATGGCACCGCTGATCGACTAAGTTTACCGCAAATAGGCCTTTTTGAATTTAGGGATAATGATATAGGAAGAGCGCAAAAACTCATTATATGTATTGCTACGGTATTGGTTTGGCACAAGTGGAATATGATGTCGAGCATGATTATGCAACAGTTAAAGGCATGTAGTCATGTATTTGCACATTTAAGAAAGTAGTAAATACAACAATTTTCATAATTTAAGGCAGTAGTAAAGGAAAGCAATAAAGAAAAGAAAAAAGGAGACAAGTCAGTTTTGCAATCGAAAAGAAAATTAAATGCTTAAAAGAAATCAACAAATAATTGTGAGTGAAGAAGCATAAATTCACAATAAAGGTCTGAAATGGTAAAAGCCTAAAAAATTCCCAGCAGAGTCGCCATGCTGCCGCGCCTCTTTTTTCTCACAAAAACGGGTTTATGACATTTGAGAGGATGACTCATTCCTTTTGGGAATTGGATTTGATTTAAAGAGTCACCAACTAATGATTAGAGTGCATTAGGACACCAAGGAAGTTTGATTTGAATAACTAGAGATTGGGTAAGGGCTTGAAATTATTCTAAGAAAAATGTGATAGGCACCCCTTAGAATCCGCTAGTGTGGTTTCCGACCAGACTATTATTGTGAATTTGGGTACAATTAGCATATATACAAATAGGGATCAAATAAGAGGGGATTTTATCACATAAAGGTTTGAAAGTAAACAAGGTTTGAAAGAACAATTAGAAAAAGCTAATAAAGGTTTGAAAGTAAGCAAGGTTTGAAAGAACAATTAGAAAAAGCTAATTTTTTTTAAAATAAAGAGTTAAAATACTAAAAAGAAAGAAATAAAGAATAATGGGAGGGGGTCCTAGGTATATTAATAATATGGATCACCCCACACAATGCCCGATAATCACTCCTCAATAAGGGGCTACACGTGACATTATCGCATGGTCATCATATTCATATCTACCCTTCCCACCCCGTTAAGGTATTAAAGTGCGGAATGGTCTACCTATTGCATGCTACTGCCCGTCCCAATCCTATCAGTCCCAGAGGGAATTTAGGACTACTAATCCTAAGAGAGGTAGGGATGTTAGGCTTATTTGTGGTTTTAAAGGCAAAAAAATTCTAAGGCGACATACAAAACATGTATAGAAAGTTGGGGGAAAGCACATAAATGGAAAAGGTTCAGATACACCCCCTTTAAACAAAGAAGCACATAATTGGCATGACTTACACGTACTAGTTAAGGTCTGATTAAATATTAAATGTGCGAGAACTTAAAGATCGAGGCAGACTGATTTATTACATAATTCATATAAGAAGCCCAAATCAGGCCTGCCTGCTGGTTATAGTTATTAGAACGGATTCAGATTTAATTTTACCTAAGGCTTGCCTAAGTGTTGAGGCGAGGTCTTATAGAGATGACATCTACTGAATTTAGAAATAGTAAATCTTGAAATAAACTGTTTGAATGCATACTCGTTAAACTTGCTAAGTGTGGGAATCAAATAATTAAAAGAGAGGCCAGATTTAAACAAACTGATTATTAGCTCCGCAACTAACAGTACCCTTATTACTAGTTTTATATCCATATGTGAATGAAGCGGCTCGGATTCGATTAAGAGTTCCTATGGACATGTTTTCTAAGCGTAGTTGATTTTAAACACGGTGTAGAATACAGAAGACTTGTTTTAAAACTTATGCATATCATATCTAGGTGCTGAATTATTTGAAAACCAACGATCATGATATCTGAGTTCAGAGATTGTTTTAAGAACCTATGAACATGATATCTAAATGCAGAATTTATTTTAAGAACCTTTGGGCATGATTTCTATATGCAGAAATTGTTTGAAACCTGTGGACATGAAATCTAAATGCAGAATTTATCTTAAGAACCTAGAGGCATGATTTCTATATGCAGAAATTGTTTGAAACCTATGAACATGACATCTAAATGCAGAGATTGTTTTAAGAACCTATAGGCATGATTTCTATAGGCAGAAATTGTTTGAAACCTATTAACATGACATCTAAATGCAGAGATTGTTTTAAGAACCTATAGGCATGATTTCTAGATACAAAAATTGTTTGAAACCTATGGGCATGAAATCTAAATGCAAAGATTGTTTTAAGAACCTATAGACATGATTTCTATATGCAGAAATTGTTTTAAGAAGCTATAGGCATGACTTCTATATGCAAAAATTATTTGAAACCTATAGGAATGATTTCTACCTTTTTTGCATACATAGTTACCCACCCTTTTCACTAGCCATCCCCAAGAGTTTATTATAAATTATTACAGCCCAGATTAAAGTAAAAAAATAATGTCAGAAAATATAAATAAAAGTACAACCAAGGAGAGCTTGATTTAGACTTCATGTCTGAAATATGAGGTAAACCAACTCCATGAGATCATGATCCAAAGCCTTTCTCCCACTTGAGTGTGTTAAAGTTCCCGAAGAGCCTCAAAGGGACTCCAACCAATGCTCACACCCAAATGTATTATCAGATTGGGACAAGTTCAGTGTAGAAGGGCCAGCCCTCAAGCGTCCAAGTTTAGAGGCCGCTCAAAGGGTCCCAAGGTAAGGCTCACAAGAGGGGGGTAGAACTTAAAGACTAAGAAAGTGTGCAACTGCAGAATAGAGTGCTAAAAGGGAAAGGGAAGAGGTGATCAACCACAGATAAAAACACACAAGGGGATTCAGGGGAATAGGGGATTGTAAAGAGCCTGCCGCTTAGGTAAAGGTAGACTTTGGGCATGCCCAATATAGGGAATGCAGGCACACCTATAAGCCTGGCAGAACACATACTGTTAGAGGCTAGGATCCCCAGGGGATCAGGTTCAATTCATAGACAGTAACTTGCTTATTGACATGTCTCAAACCATAGCTTAAACACATAGGGACAAGGGGTTGGGATTCATAATAGAGCAGGCAGAAAGAAATCAATAAGCTATAATGCGTGTTGAACAAGGATACAAAAGCGGTAAATAAACACATTGTTGTGGTGCTAAAACTAAAATCAGGACATACCAGTTTCAAAGAAATAAATGGAGAGAAAGCAAGCAACAGGTCTTGTAATAGGCCACAGTGTAAGCAAACAAAAGAAAATACTTTTTGAGTATAAGTGTAAGTTTAGAAAGACTGAGAGTGATTTTGTGTGTGTGAAAGGGTCTTGTATCTATAGTGTGAAGAATAGGCAGAAACAAGGTAAGAAAATAATTAGGGAACTGAATATCAATTAAAAATCAATCAGTACAAGACTTCCTTTAATTAAGGAATTCAGACTCAAATGGTAAAACTGTTTAAGGAAAGAAATATAATAAACATCTTGTGCAAAGTAGGCAATTAGGGGTAAATACATATGGGTTTTAATTAAAGGAAGAATTTTGAAATACATGGTTAAAACAAATAAGGTAAGGATCCATCAGTATATAGTAAATAAAAGGGGTCAGAGATTTTGTAAGTATTGGTCCACGAATGAACCAAGTCAGAAAAACTAAGGAAAACTTTTGACTCAAATCGAGTAACAGGGAAGTCAGCAAACATGGAAAGAAAATCAATCAAACTTATACAAAGGAAGTTTGAAACCAATCACAATTGAAAGCCATTTAGAAAGGAAGTTTAGCACAAATAAAGAGTACAAAAGTATCGTGCATGCGAGGCTGAATTTAGGACAAAGTGAAAGTGTCATGCAATTGCAAAATAAATAAATAGTAGAATGTAGGAATATGGTAATTCAGTGGTAGCACGCGGAAAAGGGGTCAAGTAAAGGTCTTATAGAGTTTAGCAAAAGTCAGAATCATATGAAGAAACAAAATTGAAGCAATGATTTTGAAACTTAATGAAGCAGTAGATGAAACAACTGTAGGAACTCATATAGGTCCAAAAGATTAGGGTTTTTGAAATCAAGCAAGTTCAGAGATGAAGCACATGTGAGTCGCATAGCCAATGGTCTCAAAACTCGGATGAACCCCCAAATTTAGGGTTCTTACCATTAACCGAGTGTAGTGATGAAAGGACAAGTGATTAATGGAAAAGATACTAATTGAAACAGGTTCAGAGGTCTCAGAAAGGAACTAAGAGCTTTAGCATGCTCTCTTAGTAGTAGGAATTCATGATAAGCATAGTCAAAGAACAACATGCGAAACCAGTAGAAGAACTAGTAGAAGAAACAAATAAGACCATGGTGAACAACTTAACAAGAACACAGTAGGAGAAAACAAGGTAGACGAAACACACAAATAACACAGTAGAAGTAACTGATAAGAACATGGTAGAAGAACTTAACAAGAACATAGTAGGAGAAACATAGTAGAAGAAACACACAAGAGAAAAGAAAATTAGAGAAACAAACAAGAAAAAAAAGAAAATTAGAGAAACATAACTAAAAACCCTAGATCGGAAAAATAAAGGTTTTGAAAGCAATGGTTTAAAGGTAATATCAAAAAATCATTTTAAAAGTTTAGGAAAAACCTGGATCTGGAATAGATCTAAGAAATTAGAAGAACCACAAAAGTTAGGATTTTAGAGAAATCCAAATGGTGAGAAAGACTTGGATCGTTGTTGATCTAACTAGGAGGAGTCAAGTCCAGGCTCGAAACAGGCATGGATTACCGGAGCAAGGACGGAAATGGCCATAAAACTTGAATTGAACCAGGTCTAGATGAAGCTTCTTCGTATTCAGACTATAAAACCTCAACGAACAAGCAAGTATGTAGGAACCTTTATTCAGTACATAGTTTGGTTGCATGGTGTGCTTGTTTCCATCATATCAGATAGAGGCCCTCATTTTACTTTACATTTTGAGAGAGCAGTACAAAGTGAGTTGGAGACCATGTATAGCTCATAATAGCCTTTCATCCGCAGACTGACAGGCAGTCGGAGCGGGCAATTCACATCTTGGATTATATGCTTAGAGCATGTGTGATTAATTTTTGAGGCACTGGGATCGGTTATTGCCTTTGGAAGAGTTTGCTTACAACAATAGCTATTAGTCCAGTATCGAAATGGCTCAATTTGAGGCTTTATATGGTCAGTGATATCGTTCTCCCATCGGATGGTTTGAGCCCAACGAGGCTAAGTTATATGGTACTAATTTGGTAAAGGATACCTTGAAAAAGGTGAAGTTGATTTAGGATCTTCTTCGCATAGCACAATCCAAATAGAAGAGTTACGCGGATCAGAAGGCACATGATTTATCATTTATGGTGGGCGAGAAGGTCCTCTTGAAAATATAACCAATGAAGGGAATCATGAGGTTCGGTAAGAAGAGAAATTTGAGCCCAAGATTTATAGGCTCACTTAAGGTGTTGGGATGAGTTTGGGAGGTTGCTTATGAGCTTTCTTTGCTTCCCAGTCTATCGAGAGTTCATCCAATTTTCCACGTATCTATGCTCTGGAGGTATCATGCCGATAGGTCGCATGTATTAGACTTTAGCACGGTTCAGCTAGATGAAAGCTTGGGTTACGAGGAGGAGCCAGTATCAATTGTTGACAGGCAGGTTCCCCAGTTGAGGTCCAAGAATATTTTTGCGGTAAAATTTTAGTGTAGGGGCCAACCAGTCAAGGAGGTGACTTGGGAGGCCGAGGAGGACATGCGAGTAGATATCCACACTTATTCAGAGCTCCAGGTATGATTCCAAACCCGTTCAAGGACAAATATTTGTTAAAAAAGGCGGAGAACGTAACGACCTAACTGGTTGTTTTGCTTTCTAGAAACCCATTCTCCTAAATAAGATGCCATGTACGTGCTTTTACTATTTTATGACTTGAAGGGATGGTTAGTTCGGGATTTAGAAGGGTTCGGGTAGAAATTGGAACATTTGGTTTCATAAGGTTGGGTAAAAAGTCTAAGTTGGACTTTGGTCAACGATTTGAGTAAACGGCGTCGGAATCAGGATTTGACGGTTCCTATAGGTTTGTATGATGATTTTGGACTTGGTCATATGTTCGGATCAAGTTTTGGACTACCCGGGAGAATTTCGACGCCGAACAGTGAAAGTTGGCTCTTTGAAGGTTTTAAAGTTTGTTAAATTTGGTTCGGAGTAGGTTCTAGTGTTATTGAGGTCCAATTGGGATTCCGAGATTGGGAATAATTTCGTATGGTATTATAAGACTTGCACAAAAAATTTGGTGTAATTCCAAGTTATCTAAGTATGATTCGGCACATTCGTAGCGATTTGATAATTTGAAGTTTATAACTTGATTCAATTTGGTTTTGGAGTGTGATTCTCGTTTTTATTGTTGTTTAACACATTTCGAGAGTTCAAGCAGGTCTGTATTACATTTATGAACTAGTTGGTGCCTTAAGACGAGGTCCCGAGTGGTTTAGGAGTGTTTCAAACCCCCTGAGGCTGAGTTAGAAAAACCAGAAATTCTAGTCCTGGTTTCCTTCTTTGCGGAAACGGAAGGAACCACGTGTTCGCGATGAAGGATTTGGGCAATGGGGCAATTTGCTCTATGCGTTCACGATAAGTAGGTCACGTTTGCGAAGCTTTGACGTCCCAGGCCTACGTATTCGCGAAGGCCCCATAACGTTCGCATAGAAGAAAGTGACCTGGGGAGGGTCAATGCCTATTACCCTTCGTGTTCACTAAAGATCCGTCACGTTCGCATAGGGTAGGCTACGTAAGCCTTCGCGTTTGCTAGGCCCCTGTTGCGTTCGCGTAGGGTATTTTCCTGGGATGATAGAACATTTCCTTTGCGAACGCGAGGCCTGTTTCACGTTCGCGAATAAGGGGGCAGCTGGGCAGTGTTTTTAAATCGGGACTTAATCCATTTTTAGGTTCATTTACTACACCGGGAAATGTTGGAGTTTCAAAGAGGGGGATTTCAACCTAGCTATTGAAGGTAGGTAATTCCTACCCAATGTGAGTTCAATACATAGATTATGGGTAGATTTTAACATGTAAATTTGTAAAAATTATGGGTTTATATGAAAAACGTAGGTTTAGATAAAAATGGGATTTAACCACCAAAATAGTTATGGAATGGGGTGAAAATTATATATTTGAGTTCGTGAGGTTGTGGGTAACATTTATCTTCAAAAATTTTGAGAATCCGGGCACGTGGGCCTGGTGTGAATTTTAGGAATCTTCCATTTAGGTTGGATAATTACTCTAATGGTTAAATTACAAACTTCTGAACATGTATTGATTATTTTATATAATATTTGACTAGTTTTGTGTCGTTTGGTACCGAGATGTGGATTGGAAGTATGCTTTGAGACAAGGTAAGTCTCCTTTTCTAACCTTGTTAGAGGAAATTAACCTCATAGGTGAAATGAATTAGTATGTGCTTCTATTTGTGGGGAGCTACGAACTTACGAAATGAGAAGAGTCCATGCGTACCTACTAATTATACTTATGTCTGGGTAGTTTAGGACCTAAATCATGCTATACTTGTTAATACCCAATTTTTTCTGTATATTTTATATGCAAAATATCTTTAAAAATATATATATATATATATATATATATATATATAAGCACGTCCAAGCATTTTACTATTTTCCCCATAATATATAAGGTTTTTAAACTAATTTATTTCCCTTTTTTATCCATAAAAACTCAATAATAATTTCCAAAATTATTATTTTTGATAATTTAATTATTAGAATTTATATTTATGCTAATATACAGCTAATATAATTTTTGCATATTTTTACAAATTTATTTAGTATTGTTTAAGCTAAATTGCATATAATTACAATATTAGCCCTTTTAAGATTCAATCATGTTTTATATTTATAAAATTAAGTCCTGTATTTTTAAATTGTTAATTATATATTATAAATTATTTTAGTAATTTTAATTAGTTTTCATAAATTTATTTACTATTTTTTATAAGTTAAATGGGAAAAGGGGGTTATTTAACTTATAGCCAGATTTTGGCTTCCTAAATTAGCCTAATTAAAACCCAATACCCCAACCCAATTAAACCAACCCAGGACCAATCCTAAGTCTACCCGACCCAACCCGGATCAAATCTTGACAGTTGAAAATTGATCAACGGTCTAGATCCGCCCTTACCTTTTTTAACCAAATGACCCCCCCAAACCCTTCTCATTCCTCACTCAACCGACCCTCTCCTCTATCTCTCTATCTTTGGTTCTCTCTAGAACCTCCCCCCCTTCAGCTCCGATGAGTCTCACTCACCTTCTCCAGCCACCTCTTGGCCTGAATCTATGGTGGTTTCACCTGAAGTATACATGGTCACAACGGGATGAAGTGTGCAGACTTAGTCAACCTGTCGATAATGACCCAAACTGCATCAAACTTCTACAAGGTCTACGGCAACCCAACTATGAAGTCCATAGCAATGCGCTCCCATTTCCACTTAGGTATAGTCATCTGCTGGAGTAGGCCACCTGGCCTCCGGTGTTCATACTTAGCATGTTGGAAATTTAGACACCTCGCAACATACTTAACTGTGTCCTTCTTCATCCGCCGCCACCAATAATGTTGCCTCAGGTTGCGATACATCTTCGTAGCACCTGGATGTATAGAATACCGAGAACTGTGTTCCTTCTCCAACATCCTCTCTCTCAAGCTATTGACATTAGGAATACATTGGAGACCTTGGAGTCACAAAACAGTATCTTCACCGATAGTAACCTCCTTTGCACCACCCCGTAGTACCATCTATCTACGAACCAAAAAGTGCGGATCGTCAAACAGTCGAGCCTTGATCTGGTCAAATAGTAATGGTTGGGCAACGATGCACGCAAGAACCCGGCTGGGCTCTAAAATATCCAACCTCATAAGTCTTTTAGCCAAGGACTGAATGTCCAAAGCTAGTGGCCTCTCTTCTGCTGAAATGAATGCCAAACTACCCATACTATCCGCATTTCTACTCAAGGCATCCACGGCTACATTCGCCTTGTCCGGATGATAAAGGATGGTGATACCATAGTCCTTTAGTAACTCAAGCCACCTGCTCTACCTCAAATTGAGATCCCTCTATTTGAGAAAATGTGGCAAGATGCAATGATCGGTGTAAACCTCGCAGGACACCCCATAAAGATAATGCCTCCAGATCTTAAGAGCATGAACAATAGCGGTCAACTACAAATCATGAATAGGATAATTCTTCTCATGGGCTTCAGTTGACGTGAAGCATATGCAATAACTTTCCCTTCCTGCATTAATACACAACCCAAATTAAGGCGAGAAGTGTCGCAATACACATTATACATCCCCAAATTAGAAGGCAATACTAGAATCAATGTTGTGGTCAAAGATGTCTTGAGCTTCTGAAATCTCCCCTCACAATCATCGGACCATCGGAACGGAGTACCCTGCTGGATCAATCTATTTATAGGTATTGCAATAGATGAGAAGCCCTCTACAAACTGGTGAAAATAACATGCTAACCCTAAGAAGCTCCTGAACTCGGTCGCTATGGTGGGACGAGGATAACTCCGAACTGCCTCGATCTTCTTGGGATCAACCTTAATACCTTCACCTAACACAACATACCCCAAGAATGGTACAGGATCCAGCCAAAACTCAGACTTGGAGAACTTATCATATTGCTTCTGTTTTCGCAAGGTCTGATGCACCACTCTCAAATGCTGCTCATGCTCCTCCATGCTACGTGAGTAGATCAAAATGTTATCAATTAAAACAATGACAAACGAATCAATATATGGCCCAAACACCATGTTCATCAAATTCGTCAATGCCACTGTGGCATCAGTCAAACTGAAGTACTTCAATGGAAAATCATAATAGCCATATCTAGTTCGGAAAGCAGTCTCCCGAACATTCGAATCTCGAATCTTCAACTGATGGTATGCCGATCTCTAGTCGATCTTAGAAAACAACCAAGTACCCTGCAACTGGTCAAATAAACCATCAATACGTAGCAATGGTACTTGCTCTAAATGGTGACTTTGTTCAACTTGCGGTAATCAATACACATCTGCATAGTCCCATATTTCTTCTTCACAAATAACACTAGTGCACCCTAAAGTGATACACTTGGTCTGAAGAACCCCTTTGCTAGCAACTCCTCAAGGTGTTCCTTGAACTCTTTCAACTCTTTAGGAGCCATGTGGTATGGTGGGATAGTAATAGGCTGGGTACCTGGAGCAAAAAAAAAACACAGAATCGATATTGCGATCTGGTGGCATGCCTAAAATATTAGAAGGAAACATATCAGAAAACTCCTGGACTATGAGCACTGAATTAATAACTGGAGTCTCTGCAGTAGTATCTCGAACATAAGCTAGATAAGCCAAACAAACCTTCTCGACCATATGTCGAGCCTTCAAAACAGAGATAACATGGCTAGATGCGTAGACACACGACCCCTTCCACTCCGATCTAAGCAACTCTAGCATCGCCAAGGTAACAGTCTTGGCATGGCAATCAAGGATGGCGTGATATTTATATAACCACTCCATGCCTAGGATGACCTCAAAGTCAGCCATATCAAGCAGTAGAAGATCCTGTCTAGACTGATAACTATAAAATGTGACAATACAAGACCGATAGATCTGATCCACAACAACAAAATCACCCACTGGAGTAGACACATAAGTGCCTAAGGAATCCTAGGAAACATCCTGGAAATAAGCAAACATAGATGACACATATGAATAGGTAGACCCTAGGTCAAATAATATCAAAGCATCGCTACCACAGACAAAGATAATACCTGTAATCACAGCATCTGAGGCTGCTGCATCTGGTCTGGCCAAAAAATTGTAGAACCTAACTGTAGAGTCGATTGGCTGGCCTCCCCCTGATTGACCTGTAATTGGGTGGCTTTCACCTGCCTGGCCTTCACCTCCAGGACGGCCAATTCCCATATAACAGAACGCTAATAGATCATCCCCACCTGCCCTTCACCTCTGGGCGGCCACATAGCTGGTACTGTAATTATGGGCTACTGACTCTATTGCACTACCTTTCTTCGAAGCATGGGGTAGAACCTCCGAACATGACTGAGATCCCCACATTCGAAACAATCTCTCAGTGTGGTGGACTATTGACCTAAAGCCTGACCCTGATAGCCTAAATATCCACTAGAAGAACCTTTAATAGCTGGTGGGCGGCAAGAACTCTTTGGCATGTCATTGAAATAGGGTCACACTAGAGCCCGCGAAGAGGCAGCGGTGCTGGATATGCGGGCCTGCTAGGCTGATCTCTCGCAAACTGACCCCTGCCTCCAGACGGAGCACAACTGAACTCTCCAAAATAAAGGAACCGCTTGTCCCGCGGCACCTACTCTTGGCCCTACTGACAATAACCCTCAATCCTCCGAGCTATCTCCTCAACTAGCTGGTAAGAGGTCCCCATCTTAACCTCTCGGGCCATTGTGGTATGAAAACCTTAGTGCAACCCTGTAAAAAACCTTTGTACTCTCTCCTACTTTGTATAAAGTATTGTAAGTGCATGGCGAGACAACTCAGATAAGCTTACCTCATAATCGGTCAGTGGCATATGACCCTGTTGGAGTTGCTCAAACTGAAACTGCAACTCTTCCCTCTGAGAGGGTGGAATATACCTATCTAGAAAGGTACATGTGAACTGGTCCCAAGTCATGGGAGGAGAACTTGCTGGTCTGCCAAGAAGGTAAGACTTCCATTATCTACGGGCCATGTCCTCCAGTTAGAAAGTAGTAAAATCCACCCGGATGGTCTCTAATATCCTCATGTTGTGCAGTCTGTCCCTGCACCGATCAATGAAGTCCTGGGGATCCTGTATCGCTCACCTTCAAAGATAGGAGGGTGTAGCCTGGTCCATTTATCTAGTAGCTTCTATGGCTTACTGGCCGTAGTTGGTCTGGGCTCAGGCATGGCTGTGGCTACTGGCTGGGCTCCACCCATGGATAGTGCGCCCGAGGTCTGATATATGACAGTTGTATGCCAGGAGCCTGAGCTGTAAAGGTTTTTGCACCCCCACCCGCCTGAGATATGGTTGGGTCCAATGGAAATAAACCAACCTGAGTCATAGTATCCATGAACCATAGCATACGACCCATGACCCCCTGATAGCCCGGTGCGGACATGAAATCTACTGCGGTTGGCTCTGCTGTAGGTGCCTCATCCTGCTCTTCAATAATGGGATCCTCTACTGGATCAGCCGGTGGCATAACAGGAGTGGCCTTGGGATGTCCTCGTCCTCTACCACGGGCTGGAGCTCTCCCTCGACCTCTAGAAATAGAGGGAGCAGCTTTTATCGGGTCTGGAGCATGCGTTGTGCGTGTTCTCACATCTGTGAGAGAACAAGAGAAAGATACTTAGTATAACATCAACTACATGATAGGAAATGAAGAAAGAGTAATTTCCTAACACCTTATAGCCTCTTAAAGATAGGTACGAACATTTTTCGCACCGATCTGCAAGACTCTATTAGACCTGCTCATAATTTGTGAGACCTACGGGAATCTAGTGCTCTGATACAATGTTGTCACGATCCAGTTTCTCCTATAGGCCGTGGTGGTACAATGTTACTACTAAGCAAACCAACAGTGACTAACCACATGATTATTTCTTTTAACAATTTAAAAATAGCTGATTTTTATTTACTGGATACATAAGAAGTGAAAATTCAATAAAATAAGAAATAAATAATTTTAAGAGCAAATGAGATAAATAAATAACCGAAAATCATCATGCATCTACTAGCATAATTTTCAAGACCTGGATTCACAAGTGTATGAGCTAGTAGTAGAATATACACTACTGTGTGAATTGAAGTAGATAGAAAGTAAAAGCAGAAGAAAGACTTGGGTTGCTGCAGAACGGGCTCGAAAGGCAGCTCAGCGCAAAGTCTCGTGGAATCAAGAATGCACGCTGGGATGTTAAGCAGATGCACCTGCCTCTGATCTTGCACGATTAGTGCAGAGGTGTAGCATGAGTACATAAACAATATGTACCCAGTAACTATCTAGTCTAACCTCGAAAAAGTAGTGACGAGGGGTCGACTTTGAAACATACTATGGGCTAACTATAAAATACCAAAATTTTCAATTAAGCATGGGCTATATAAATGAAGCTCAAATATCAATAGCAAGAAAAAAATAAACAATTCTTTCACTAATAACAAATCTCAAACCTTTTTCCAACATTTAACAATTTAACCTCTCAAACTAATGAAACATTATCAAATATAATTGGGCTCCAAGTATTATTACGCACGAGTTATGACGAGGTCGTATGGCCCGATCCAAAATATAAACATATATACTGTGCACTACCGAGGGTCGAATGATATGAACCATATATGCATCTATTCTACTGCCGAGGCATTCTACCCGCTCCACAAGAGGAGAAGATACATATAAAGAAGCGATTCAAGATTTTTAAGAGGCTAATACACAAAGAAGCACCAATTCTTATTAACAGTCACGTAATGCGTTAAAGCCCAAGTAAATGAAATTCAATCTTTTACAATTCCTTTATCAAGTTCCATGCGATTTAAGCACTTAAATTAACAAGTATGGTGAAAACATCGCAAGCATAGCGTGATTTTGGCTCCTAAACTACTCGGACAAAAGCATAATTAGTAGCTACGCACGGACTCTCATCACCTCGTGCGTACGTAGCCCCCACATATAGAAGCACATACTAATTCAGTTCACCTATGGGGTTAATTCCCTCTTACAAGGTTTGAAATGGAGACTTACCTCGTCTCAAAGCTAACTTCCAATCCACAAATCGGTGCCAAACGACTAGAAACTAGTCAAATATTATATAAAATAATCAACACATGTTTACAAGTTCATAATTTAACCATTAAAGTAATTATCCAACCCCTAATGGAAGATTCCTAAATTCACCCTTGGGCCCACGTGCTCAGATTCCAGAAATGTTTGAAGATAAATGTTACTCATAGCCTCACGAACCCAAATATATAATTTTCACCCATTCTATAATCATTTTTGTGTTTAAATCCCATTTTATCAAAACCTAGGTTTTTTTATCTAAACCCATAATTTTCACAAATTTAAATGCTAAGATCTACCCATAATCTGTGTATTGAACTCACATAGGTTAGGAATTACCTACCTTCAATAGATAAGTTGAAATCACCCTCTTTGAAGCTCCAAAATTTCCCAAGAGTGTAGTGAATGAACCCAAAAATGGCTTAAGTCCCGATTTAAAACACAATGCCCAGTTGCCCCCTTCTTCGCAAACGCGATACAGGCCTCACATTCACGAAGGAAAAGTTCCATCAGCCTAGGAAAATGCCCTACACGAACGCGGCAGTGGCCTAGCGAATGCGGAGGCTTACCTGGCCTACCCCTATGCGAATGTGAGGACTCCTTCACTAACGCGAAGGGTAATAGGCACTGACCCTACCCATGCCCCTTCCTTCTACGCAAACTCTAGGGGGCCTTCACGAACGTGTAGGCCCGGGACCTTAAAGCTTTACGAACGCTTCCTCCTTATTGAGAACGCAAAGAGCAAACTACCCCACTGCCAAAATCCTTCATCACATATGAGTGGGTCCTTCCGCGTTCGCGAAGATGGAAACCAGAACTGGAATTTTTGGTTTTCCTAACTTAGCTCCAATAGGTCTGAAACACCCCGAAGCCTCTCGGGACCCCTTCTTAATGCACGAACTAGTCCATAAACATAATATAGACCAGCTCAAACTCCTGAAATTCATAAAACAACAAAGAAACCGAGAATTGCACCACAAAACCAAATTGAATCAAGTTATGAACTTCAAGTTTCCAAATCGCTTCGAATGCGCTGAATCATACTTAGACTACTCAAAATTACACCATACGGAACTATTCCAGGTCGGGGAATCCCAATTAGACCTCGATAACACCCAAACTTACTTCGTACCAAATTTAAAGAACTTTAAAACCTTCAAAGGGCAAACTTTCACTATTCTGCGCCGAAATGCTCTCGGGTCATCCAAAACTCGATCCGAACATATGCCTACGTCCAAAATCATCATACAAACCTATTAGAACTGTCAAATCCTGATTCCGAAGTTGTTTACTCAAAATGTAGACCAAAGTCAAACTTAGCCTTTTTAGGGAACCTTAAGGAACCAAGTGTTCCGATTTCAACCCGAACCCTTCTAAATCCCGAACTAATCATAAAACTGTAAAAGTGCATACATGGAATCTTATTTAGGGGAATGGGGCTCTAGAAAGCAAAACAATGAGTCAGGTCATTACGTTATCTACCTCTTAAACAAACGTTCGTCCTTGAATGGGTTCGGAACCATATCTGGAGTGTTGAATAGGTGTCCTCCTCGGCCTCCAAAGTCACCTCCTCGGCTGGTTGGCCCCTCCACTGAACTTTTACTGCAAAAATCTTCTTGGACCTTAACTGGCGAACCTGTCTATCAACAATGGGAACTGGCTCCTCCTCATAACCCAAGCTCTCATCTAGCTGAACAACGCTGAAGTCTACTATATGTGACTTGTTGGCATGATACCTCCGGAGCATAGACACGTGGAAAAGCGGATGACCTCTCGATAGACTAGGAGGCAAATCAAGCTCATAAGCAACCTCCCAAACTCGTCTCAACACCTTAAATGGCCCTATAAATCTTGGGCTCAAATTGCCCTTCTTCCCGAAACTTATGATTCCCTTGATTGGTGAGACTTTCAAGAGGACCTTCTCGCCCACCATCAATTATAAATCATGTGCCTTCTGATTCACGTAACTCTTCCGTCTGGACTGTGCTGTGCGAAGTTGCTCCTGAATCAACTTTACCTTTTCCAAGGTATCCTTCACCAAATTAGTGCCTTATAACATTAGCCTCGCTGGGCTCAAACCATCCGATTCGAGAATGACATCACTGGCTATATAAAGCCTCAAATGGAGCCATCTCTATATTGGACTAATAACTATTTTTGTAAGCTAACTCGGCCAAAGGCAAGAATCGATCCCAGTTCCCTCAAAAGTCAATCACACATGCTCTAAGAATATCCTCCAAGATGTGAACTGTCTGCTCCAACTGCCCATCAGTCTGCGGATGAAAGGTTATAATGAGCTCTACACGGGTCCCCAACTTTCTCTGTACTACTCTTTAAAAATGTGAAGTAAACTGAGGGCCTCTATCAGATATGATGGAAACAAGCACACCATGCAACCAAACTATCTACAGAATATAAGTCTGGCCATCCTCTCTAAAGTATACATGGTCAAAACCAGATGAAGTGTGCAGAGTTGGTCAACCTATCGACAATGACACAAACTACATCAAACTTCCGCAAGGTCCGCGTCAACCCAACTACGATGTCTATAGTAGTGCGCTCCCATTTCCACTCAAGTATAGTCATCTGCTGGAGTAGGCCACCTGGCCTCTGGTGTTCATACTTAAACTACTGGAAATTTAAACACCTCGTAACATACTTAACTATGTCCTTCTTCATCCATCGCCACCAATAATGTTGCCTCAGGTTGCGATACATCTTGGAAGCACCTGGATGAGTTGAATACTGGGAACTGTGTGCCTCCTCTAGAATCTTCTCCCTCTAGCCATCAACATTAGGAACACATTGGCCACCTTGGAGTCGTAAAAAAACATCCTCACTAATAGTAACCTCCTTGGAACCACCATATAGTACCAGCTCTCTGAGAACCAACAAGTGCAGATTATCAAACTGTTGAACCTTGATCTACTCCAATAGTGAAGACTAGGCAATGACGCATGCAAGAACCTAGCTGGGCTTTGAAATATCCAACTTCAAAGGTTTATTAGCCAAGGACTGAATGTATAAAGCTAGTGGCCTCTCCTCAGCTGAAATGAATGCCAAACTACCCATACTCTTCGCCTTTCTGCTAAAGGCATTCGCAGCTACATTGGCCTTGTTTGGATGATAAAGGATGGTGATACAACAGTCCTTTAGTAACTCAAGCCACCTGTGCCGCGTCACATTGAGATCCCTCTATTTGAACAAATGCTGCAAGTTGAGATAATCGATGTAAACCTCACAAGACACCTCATAAAGATAATGCCTCCAGATCTTAAGAGTATGAACAACAGCGGCCAACTCCAAATTGTGAATAGGGTAATTCTTCTCATGGGGCTTCAGTTGATGTGAAGAATATGCAATAAATCTGTTTACCGTGAAAATGGTAATAACAATTAAATTTGTTGATGGGACTCTAAAAATACGTGATCTATTTTTATGCTAGTTGTGGAGCAGTTGGTGCTGTATATGTATAGTTTGGGTGAGACGCGAGCTAAAATAAAGCAATAATTGAACCGTGAGATAGCCGATCGGGGCCTCGAGCTTGTTGATTTGGGCCTCGAGGTCAGATCTCGAGCTCGGGCTCGAGCTATCGGGGGAAATCAGGAAAGGGATCACAGATGCAATAATACTAAATGAGGCTCTTTATCGCCAATGATAAGCAATAAATAAGCAATGAATATGGAACAAGTATGAAAATAATAAGATAGAACAACAACGTCGAGAGAGTGTCTTAGAGAGAAAAAGAGAGAGTTATCATTTATTTCATATAGAGCCTTTGGAGCAACTCCGTTATTTACAAAATAATCATAAGCCCATTTATATCGAAGGGGAGAAATTTACACGGTAAGGCACAGATTAGCTGTAAAGGTGTGGAGATGGGATGGCTGAAATGACGCCTCGAATAGGCTCAGAATATATTAGCTATGCCTTGCTAGACTTGGCCGTGATAGATTTAGCTATGTCTTGGGAACTCCTATTTCTGCTTTAACACCGATCAATATCCTCCCGAGGTCAGGTGCTGATGGGCCCCAAGGGAGAAGACTCAAGCGCATCTTTGCAACCTCGAGGCTTTGAGTCGATCTTCCAAAATGCTTCAAAGATGGGAAATTGGACCCTCCGATTTTGCCATATACAGATAGTCTCCGCATTTTCTAGAATGAAGTGATAGGAAATGAATTTGATGCCCGGCTCCTCGGGCCCTCTGCGATGATATCATACTGACAATAGCAGTATATGACATAAGCCATTATGATAACTAGAAATGTTCTATCATTTTGCCTTTCCATGTTCTTTCAAAGCCTTGTGGTTTCTCGTCCTCTAGAATCATAATGTTGCCGCTGATTCAACTCCCCATGATGTATTAAACACGATTGATGTTATGCTTTTTAAGGGTGATAGTGGTGCCATCGGTTACGCTTCCCCTCCCCCTCTTCCTATAAATGTGAGCTTTTTGGTATTAATATTTCACCCAAGTTTCTTCCTATATTTGCCACATCTTCCTTTCTTCCCATCCTTAACTATCTTTCATCATGATTGAGGTTCATGGCTTTGCAACATCCGGCCTAGCTTATTTCGGCCGTGCCAAGGTTTACCCCCTGAGCTTCCTTTTACGAAGTGAAACTTTTCTATTTCGCCGTTGTTGTTGTTTTCCCGGGACGAAGATACAAGGACGACCGACTTCTTTTGGTCTAGGTGGATATTTGGACTCTACATCGCTGCTCATGAGGGTGCTCAAACTATACTCTGCTGCTCACCCTCCTACCTTGGCTTGGCGCACTACACCCCTTTTGGATTCCTTGGGGTGTGGTGGCGCTCATATACTAACTGTTGCATCCTGTGCCGGGACAACGTTTTTAAGAAGTGGCCCTTCAACAGTGGTGCTAGCAAAACTCGTACCTGCCAGATTTTTCACCCAGCCATTTCTTCGCTCCTTCCGGCTTCCCCCTCATCAATTTGCTCTTCTCCATCGCTTTCCATTCTATAACTCCCTTTTGAGGATGCCATTTCGGGGTGGTCGAGGTGAGACTTTGAGGGGATGACGCTTTGGAAGATATTGTCTTTGAGGTCATACGCCCGGGGGACGATACCCGAAGATACAGTCGCCGAAGTTGCACCTTTGAGAATAGGCTAGGTTTTTGATCTTTAGCTATCTAACCCCTTTTTGCTTTTGTGTAGGGATCCTTTGTAAGTTTTTGTAATCATATGTAAGGACCCATCGAGGGCCGTTGTAAGCAAATTCCCATAAATGTAAAGATATTTTTTGACTTCTACCTTTGATGTTCGCCAGAATTCGTTTGATTTTTGTGAGAATCCTGAATGTATGCTTTTGCTGTTGATTATAAACATGTAGCTCGAATGCGAATACTTTTCTCGACTTTGTTTGATAGAAATGGCTCCCTTCTGAGCCCACCGTTATATCTCGGGCCGAGCTCGAATTGGTATGATAGAGTTGGGCCATCGGGGCCCTCGAGTCTCATAGAGAATACTTTGAGACTTAAAGTTCTTGAGGACAGTGTTCGAGTGACGTTGGCTTAGGACGCCTGGAGATTGGCTTGAACTTGTCAAAGATAACCTTCTAAGACACTGTAGATAGGTCCTAGATGATGGATTACACAAATTTTAGTGGTGCCCTAAGGCCGAGCCTCTTTGGGCAGAGCTTCGAATTTCTTGTTCCTCCCATTGGGGGGTTCCTTCGAGTTCAGCTACTATCTCGAGCCCCATAATGGTGTTGGAGGTTTTATGGAGCCTAGCTTTATGTTGACAGAGGTGCTCGAGGTCGAGTATTGCCTCGGGACTGGAGATGATGTTTGCTGGCTTCTTGAAGCCTATCTTTATGTTGATGGAGGTCCTCGAGGTCGAGTATTGCCTCGGGATTGTCATTCGAAGTCATTGACTTCCCGGGAAATATCTCGGGCAGGCGGACCGTTGCTATTTTCGCGTATATATAGGGTTACTTCCGCCTATTGGGAGATTCACTTTTTAGATATTTCCTTCCATTATCGGTGTCGAGCCCTTCGTTACTTTAGTACCGGGGTGTTTGTGCAGGTTCCTGCTTTAGTGCCTCTAGTCTTGTCATGGCTACAACTGCTACTTTGAGGTCCGCTTGTTAGAAGGGTGAGTTCCGCTCCCGGTGCTCAGGATTTGCAGGAGTTTATCTTGAAGACTACGTCTTTGATAAGGGAAGAGCATCTTAAGTTGGTGAGGAGAAACTGCGGATGGGGGAAGAGGTACCGCTTCAGGTTCTTTCCTCGGACGAAGGTACTGCTGACCTTGCCGATGGGTTTTTGAATGTACATATGTATCCCTTTACACTGGGACCTCTCGATAGGGTCGTGCTCAAATTTTCTATAAATTATCGGGTTACCTTGGCATAGGTACACCCGTTGTTTTGGAGAATTATGTTGATCATGAGTTTTTTTGCAGAGAAGGCGGGGTTTGAATTCACGCTTAGCCATCTCGTCAGGTTATACCAGCCTTTTCACAACCGAGTCTCCTAACCTTACGATGCTGTTCGTCCAAGCCTTTTGTTGTCGATGATGATGAATGCAGAGATCGGGAGTGGGCCAGTCGGTTCATCCGAGTCTAGACGGTCGACGTTATCCCTGTGGAGTTTATGCCATTCCTTGAAGAATGGAACTATATACATTAGTGGAGCGTCTTGTGCTTTCCCAGATTCGTCCATGTTGAAAGGTAATCTCATAATCGCATTTCCTTCCTTCCTGCAGCAATTTCATGGGTGCCAAGCAAAGTTCCTGATCTGCCTGGTTGGGTTCGGAAGCTGGCGTACCACTCAACTTGCAATGAGTGCAAGTGGCGAGCCGTATCTCGGGGCAGGTGGGATGCAAAACGTCATGGTGCGTGTGTATATTTCTTTTCCCTTGTCCCTTGTTTATTTGGAGAGAAATTCGCCCTTTTGTATGTAGTAATCTCACTATTGTAGGTGTCAGAGAGACTCCAAAGGAGAGGCTGTACCCTTCCAAGGAAGAGGAGGGGGTGCCGGCGTCCGGGCCAAAGTATGACAGTGATAAGTTAGAAATGCACTTGTAGGGAGATGGCACTTATGGCGAGGTGATACGGGGTCAGGCCATTGAGACAGGAACATCGCCCGAGCCTATCGTGCCTGAGGTTACTGGTTTTGGAAAGATGACTCCTTCGAACGATCGTGTTTCGACCGGGGCTAACTCTTTTGGGGCCGAGGGGGCTAGATTGACAGATATAAGCTTGGTTTTCTAGGAAGTATTCCGACTTCATTTTGAGGTGAGATTCTTCGTAGGCCTCCTAAATCCGTGTGTTCCTTTTTCTTACCGAGTTTTTCATTTTGCAGGCCTTTGACAAGGTTAGGACCGAGCTACTCCGTCATGGGGCTAGGCTCCGGAAAGCTCTGGATGAGGGAAAATCTCTTAAGCTCCTTTATGAGGAGAAGGAAATTGAGTTGGTATACTGGTGGTGTGAGGTGTATCGGAGCCTGAATTACGAGAGCTATTTGATGGAGCAGGTAAATTCCTACCTTGGTCGAGTATGCATTTTGCCTTTTATCTTCTAAGGTTAATTCTTCATTTATCTCAGTTGTAGAAAAAGATGGAGGCCTTGGAGCATCTTAGGGGTGAGGCCGAACAAATCAAAAATGACTGTACTGAGCTGAGAGCTCGGGCGGAGGTCCAAGCCTCAGAGGAGAAAGATGCATCGGCTAAAATTTTGGCCCTCGGGGTCTACCTTCATTTAGCCCGTGGCAATGTTTCAGTTCAAGCGGATATGATTGCGAAGCTTGAATCCAAACTTTCAAAGGTTAGGGTTGAGATTGTTGATGCTCGGGCCGAAGCGGTTTTGAACCGTATTAGAGCCGATCAGGAGATGTCGCTTTATTTGATTAATGCTACTGATGCTCAAGCCGAGTTGAAGAGGGTCCTTGATCATGGAGAATGGATCGAAGAATATGTGCGTTGCAAATCTTGGAGAAAGGTTCTCGAGGAAATCAGTGCCAAGGGTTTTGTTTTCTCGAAAGAATTGGGGCGAGCGAGGCGGACGAGCGCGATGCTCACTTACTCCTGTTTGATGCCGAGGAGAGTGAAGATGAGGCTGATACGCTGTAGCTCTCTGGGGTAGGGCGTAGACATTGCCATCCCATATGTAGTACCTTTTTTGAGTATGTTTGTAGATACTGAATGCATTTTTCCACGTATGCACCTGAAAAAGACAAAAACCCTTTTGCGGCTTTTTTGCTCTTCCATAACTTTTTTTGTTTTGCTTATGGCCAGGCGGACTGGTTTTAGAGTCAATGAGATTTATCAGATCCGTGGTATGGCCCTAGGGCTTATTAGGTAGATTCGGGGGCTCTTACGCACTCGGTCGATGCGACCCTTAGTATAAGTAGGCATTTAGAGCACTTATGCTTTTGCTCAACTATTTCGAGTGGAGTCTCCGAGTTGGGTTTCAACTAGAGCTCACATATTCCTCGAGCTTTTATGTTTGCAAGGGCTAGTGGCCCTTACGTTTTAAGTCTCTTGGATCTAGTCTCCGAGTTGGGCTAGGACTCGAGCTCAGTCGACCCTCAAGTTTTACGTTTGTATTGGGCAGGCAATAATGGATCTTACGCCTTCAATCGAAGCTATATTTTATGTAAGATGGATACAATGGCTCTTATGCTTCGCCCTTAAGCGTATGTGTATGGACCTGTGGCTCGATAGGCTGGCGACAATGGCTCTTACGCTTTTCCTTTAGGCATATGTGCAGCCGTGAGGCTCGTTAGGCTGGTGAGAATGACTGTTACACTTTTTCATGTGCGGCCCCGAGGCTCACTAGGCTTTATTTTCCTCCCATTAAGAACTTTTGCAATGATTTTTCCTGATCTATCATCGGTTCGGGAAGAACCTCGATTTCCAGTTGTTAGCGGCAATGTTCGAGCACCTTGTAAGGTTTGGCTCGTAGGTTGAGTAGATCAAAGCCTTATGATTTGGAGCTAACATGGTCGAAGCTCCTTTACCTATTGAGGGTAGCCTATTTAACCGGTTCTTTTCGAAGTATATTCGAAGTAATAGCCTATGATTTTGTAGTGACAGTTGGGCATCCCCGAGTCGCGCTAGTTTGGCTGGTGCAGCCGTATAACCGTAGTCATTTATGTTTGGCCAGAGCCATTTTTTTGATCTCGAGTATAGTATTTTAGGCGTCTATATCGAGGGTATGCCTTTTTAAGGGTCTTATAAATTCGATATATATCCTGAACTTCGAAATTGATTTTATG
>MU693059.1:21138-36741 GCA_026770625.1 Nicotiana glauca
CACATAAGTTCATCATGTATAAAAATCAGATAATTAAGCCGAATATAACAGTTAAGCGACCGTGCTAGAACCACGGAACTCGGGAATGCCTAACACCTTCTCCCGGGTTAATAGAATTCCTTATCCGGATTTCTGATTCATAGACTGTAATATAGAGTCAACTTTTTCCTCGATTTGGGATTCAAACCGGTGACTTGGGACACCATAAATCTCTCAAGTGGCGACTCTGAATCTCTTAATAAACGAATACCATTTCGATTGTCCTTTAATTGGAAAAACTCCCTTTATGACACCCCCTTCACGGGGTGCAGTAGTGTAAAAAGGAAGTGTGACATTATTTTTGAAATGTTGCAGGCACAATTGCTGGCTATCGCTCAGCTATAAAGCCACCCCAAAACTCCTAGCACAGTAGCACCGGGAACAGCTTCCCCGGCCGAATAGGTACCGGAGAAATCGAGCAATAATGGATCGATAGCCGATCCTGCTGTCGTAAAAATGCTCGAGGACCTCACCAAAAGGATCGAGTCGGGCGATAAAATGATAGCAGCCAACGATAAGAAGGTCGAAACCTACAACTCCAAGGTCGACCAAATCCCGGGCGCACCCCCGTCCTGAAAGGTGTAGATTCGAAGAAGTTCTTGCAACGGCCATTCCCAGAGGAAGCAGCTCCGAAAACCATTCCAAAGAAGTTCAGAATGTCGGAACTCCCAAAATACAACAGGACCTCAGACCCAAATGTGCAAGTTACCGCCTACACGTGCTCAGTAAACGACAACGAAATAAAAGACGATGAGATCGAATCCGTCTTACTGAAGAAGCTCAGGGAAACACTCTCGAAGGGGGCCATGATGTGGTATCACAACCTAGCTCCCAACTCCGTATATTAATTTTACATGCTAGCAGACTCCTTCATAAAGGAACACGTCGGTGACATCAAATTAGCAACGAGGTAATCTAACGTGTTGAAGATCAAGCAGAGGGAGACTTAAATGCTGCGAGAGTTCGTATCTCGCTTCCAAATGGAACGAATGGAACTACCCCCGGTCTCTGATGACTGGGAGGTGCAGGCCTTCACTCAAGGCCTGAATGAACGGAGCTCAGTAGCTTCAAGGCAGCTGAAAGAGAATCTGATCGAATATCCCACCGTAACCTGTTCGGACATCCACAACCGATATCAGACAAAGATCAGGGTCGAGGATGATCAACTAGGAGCCCTCTCGGGCTCAGTATACTCAATCAAGCTCTTAGCAAAGGAGCTAAAGCCAAACAAAGAAAGGTATCAGCTATACACCAAACGCAGGAGAAACGCCCCATGGTGCAACCTACCTCGCAACAATCAATCGATCAACCGAGGACAGAATCCTCGGGGACTCATTAACAGAACCAGATTCAATGGGAACACAGGGCCAACAGGGGCACCGTGCCTATCAGAATACAACTTCAATGTTGATGTGTCAGATATCGTGTTCGCCATCAGCAAAATCAGAGACACCAGATGGCCCAAGCCTATACAGTCGGATCCTTCCCTAAGGAATCATAACTTAATATGTGAATTTCATAATACACACGGCCATAGGACCAAATATTGCCACCAGCTCCGATAGGAAGTAGCTAGGCTACTCAATAAAGGTTACCTCCGAGAATTCTTGAGCGATCGGGCCAAAAATCAGTTCAGAGAAAGAGAGGCAACCAAGAAGAATGAAATAAATGAGCCACAACATGTTATCCAAATGATATTTGGGGCGTCAACACTCCCCAGGAACCCGTGATGAGAAGGACAAAAATATCCATCACCAGAGAAAACACAACCCGGGGATACGTACCGAAGATTCCCTCACATTCAGCGAAGAGGACTCCGAGAGCTTGATTTAGCCTCATAAAGACGCATTGGTAATCTATTTCCTTGTGAATACATTTCAAATAAAATGTGTACACGTGGATCCAGGTAGTGTCACACCTCCTTTTTACCCGCGCCCGCAGGGGCATAGGGGGGAGTTTTTCCAATTAAAGGACAATCGTAACAGGATTTGTTTATTTAATTCAGAGTCGCCACTTGGGAGATTTATGGTGTCCCAAGTCATCGGTTGAATACCGAATCGAGGAAAATATTGACTCTGTATTACAGTCCGCGAACAAGAAATCTGAGTAAGAAATTCTGTTAACACAGGAGAAGGTGTTAGGCATTCCCGAGTTCCGTTGTTCTAGCACGGTCGCTCAACTGTCGTATTTAGTTTATTTATCTGATTTTATTACATGATGAACCTATGTGTCAATTTTAACTTTAAGCCGCTTTTATTATTATTATTTTTTGAAAGAGAATTGCCACATCGTGAAAACGCATCTCGAACCACGTCACATCAATGTACTCGTGGTTATTGACACATTTCAACTCCGTTGAGATTTGGATTTGGGTCACATAAATATGCACCCGAGTTTAAGAAAGTAAATTATTAAAAGCGCGCCTAAAGCGACTAGCGTATTATTATTTTGGGGAAGGCCGTGAAATTTTGTTAAACGGTCCGTCCCGAAGTCTATGTAATTTTACAAACACTTATAGAGGGCCCCGCAGCTTGTGTATTTTTTTGTTTGTTGAGGCTCGTCTCATTCATTATTTAAAAAGAATTGCAACGTCGTGAAAATGTGTCTCGAGCCACGTCATATCAATGTACCCGTGGTTATCGACACATTTTGACTCCGTTGAGATTTGGATTTGGGTAACATAAATGTGCACCCGAGTTTAGGAAAGTAAATTATTAAAAGCGCGCATAAAGTGGCTAGCGTATTATTATTTTTGGGAAGACCGTGAAATTTTGCTAAACGGCACATCCCGAAGTCTATCTTACGACCGTTCTCTACCATTTCTCCCATTTTGATTACCTCTAAGAATGATTTACCAACCGCGAACATCATGTTCTGAAAGTAATCTGGCTCTTGAGCCTGAAGGAAGACAGTGATTAACTCGTGGTCATCCATGGGTGGCTTAGCTCGAGCTGCTTGCTCTCTCCATTTAAGGGTATATTCCCTGAAACTTTCACTTGGTTTCTTCTTCAGGTTTGAAAGGAAAATGCGGTCCGGGGCAATGTTGATGTTGTATTGGAACTGTTTGACAAATGCATGTGCCATGTCATTCCAAACGTGCTAGCGAGATGTGTCTTGGTCTAAAAACCATTCAGATGCTACTCCCGTAAGGCTTTCACCAAAGTAAGCTATTAGTAATTCTTCATTTCTCCCCAGACCTCTTAGTTGATTGCAATACATTTTCAGGTGGGCCGTGGGGTCTCCATGTCCATCGTACTTTTCAAATTTGGGAATCTTGAAACCAGGCGGCAAGTGAACATCGGGGAACAAACATAGATCTTTGAAAGCAACACTCTTTTGACCTGCCAACCCTTGCACGTTTTTCAACCGTTGTTCTAAGCTTTTCACTCTTTGGGTTATTTCCTCTTGTACCATCTCTCGGGCAGGCTTCTCAATGTTTGCCGGGAGATCAAACGCATAGGAGTGGTGCTCTTGTGGTATAGCAAATTGTGACTCATGGTGAGGCTCTCTTCGACCATTGGCCCATGCTTCAGTCAATTTCTGTTTCGGTACTCTATTTCCCTCAATCACGATAGCCTCTAGTTGAACCCTCTGACCCTGAGTCTCTTGAACACTTGTAACAGCTTCGATGTCAGTTATCATCTTTCCTCGGATCTTGTGTTGTCCGCTTGCCACAAACCGACCACCTCTTTCTTCACAATTCAAAACATGTTAGAATGGACTCAGTCAGTCCTTATTATTATCAACATTTTTTCTTTTTTTTTTCTTTTTTTCATTTCTTTTTGCTTTTTGGTTGTGGTCGAATCTTATGGAGATTGCCTACGTATCAATGACCCCGCATGAATCAGACCATGCGTAGTTCGTGCAAATTAAAGGTAAACGACAATGAAACATTTTTTTGGAGTTTTCAATTTTCATAATAAAACACACTTTGATTACAATGATTAAAAAAACTGACAAACTTAGACTGAACTAACAGACTATGGTGAAAGACGAGAACAGACTTGAACATTAAATAACCCACATACTCTAATCAAAAGAAATACAAATAAAAAAAAACAGACTAACAGATTCCTTCCCATATATGCCGATTTTAACCAAATGGCTATTTCTGCAAACGTGGCCCCTTCTCAATTTCACATGAATTTTGAGGCCGGGGAGGGTTATTTTACAAACTTGTCCGTTCTTTTACGAAAACAGCCTTTCGACAACTGAAAGATACTCTAAGGCTATCTCGACAATAACAGTTCAATACACTGCCGAAGCTGGCACGACTTATTTTGACCAAAATCACAACGGCATTCACTTGCCTATTGACTCTCTTTTTTCTTATTTTTCAAATTAAAACAAAAGACCTGATTTTGCAAACACGGCCTTTCAGCACCTCGGGGACGAAGATTTTAAGGCTGTGTGGGCTTAACCGATCAAAAACCCTTAAAAATGACCAAAAGTGGCTGTTTATGCAAAGTCAGCCTTCCGACGTCCCTTTCGGTAACATTCGGCTATATTTGACAAGAGCGGCATCACCCGACTTATTTATGACAAAAATTAAAATTTGATATTTTTTGGCTATTTTTGCAAAAAGGGGAGTTGGACCCGATTAGGGTTGCCTACGTATCTCACATCTAGTGAGAATCAAACATGCGTAGTTCGGGTAATAAAACTAACTATTTTCGAAAACAAGACTTTTTTTTTTATATCAACAAATACACTATTTCGAAAAATAATACTTTTTTTTGTATTATTTTTTTCTCAACAAACTAATGAAACTCTTTAGTTGACCAATAAAACAAACCATTTCCCTTTTCTCTTTTTTTTTTTTTTTGTTTTCTAAAAAAAAAAATTCGGCAGAGTTTCGACACTGTTTCGACATTGGTTTGTTTTATTTTCTAAAATAGTTATCTCTCTACACTGTTATTTTTTTTTCCCACAAATTTCCAATATTTTCGATTTTCAGAAGCCGGTCAGCATGCAAGTCTGAAGCAAATAAATGCGTAAACCAAACAGGATGCAGCAGGATGGTCTTTTTTCATTTCAGGTTACCTGTCCTAGACGGAGCCAACCCCTGTGTTGAGTCCCCTAAGTCAAATGCAACATGATGCAAATAAGCGTTCCTACTAGGGATCCGGCATGAAGTCAAGTTATTCTAGGTTCAAAAATCTGGGTATGTGTTCTAGACAGTGTACCCGAGCGGACAACTCGAGTCGGGGAGGGGGCTATGTACAGGGGACCAGCAGGATCGTCCGGCTTTGTAACTTGTCCGAGCCCTTTCTTATTTCAAGGTATGACACTAACAGAATAGGGAGTCTCATCCAGTAAGCACATCCTCGGAGGTGAGTAGAGAAAGGTTTCGGCACAATTTATATATACAGTTCAAATAATATCAAAAGCGGTAAAGCATTTAGCACATTTAGCACATTTAGCAGGAAAACATGTAGAAAAATCAGATAAAGCCAAAGATAACAATTATTCTAAGCGAATTCTTAAACCCTGAACCGAAGTTCTGGGTTTTGAATTTCCCCAGAAGAGTCGCCAGAGCTGTCACACCTCCTTTTTACCCGCGCCCGCAGGGGCGCAGGGGTGAGTTTTTCCAATTAAAGGACAATCATAACGGGATTTGTTTATTTAATTCAGAGTCGCCACTTGGGAGATTTATGGTGCTCCAAGTCACCGGTTGAATCCCGAATAGAGAAAAATATTGACTCTGTATTACAGTCCACGAACAAGAAATCCGAGTAAGGAATTCTGTTAACCCGGGAGAAGGTGTTAGGCATTCCCGAGTTCCGTGGTTCTAGCACGGTCGCTCAACTGTCCTATTTAGCTTATTTATCTGATTTTATTACATGATGAACCTATGTGCCAATTTTAACTTTTAGCCGCTTTTATTATTATTATTTTTTGAAAGAGAATTGCAACATCGTGAAAATGCATCTCGAACCACGTCACAATGTACTCGTGGTTATTGATACATTTCGACTCCGTTGAGATTTAAATTTGGGTCACATAAATGTGCACCCGAGTTTAAGAAAGTAAATTATTAAAAGCGCGCCTAAAGCGACTAGTGTATTATTATTTTGGGGAAGGCCGTGAAATTTTGCTAAACGGACCGTCCCGATGTCTAAGTAATTTTACAAACACTTATAGAGGGCCCCGCAACTTGTGTATTTTTTTGTTTGTCGAGGGTCGTCTCATTCATTATTTAAAAAGAATTGCAACGTCATGAAAATGCATCTCGAGCCACGTCAAATCAATGTACCCGTGGTTATCGATACATTTTGACTCCATTGAGATTTGGATTATGTGCACTCGAGTTTAGGAAAGTAAATTATTAAAAGCGCGCCTAAAGTAGCTAGAGTATTATTATTTTGGGGAAGACCGTGAAATTTTGCTAAACGGCACATCCCGAAGTCTATACAATTATTATAACCATTTATTGAGGGCCTCGCAGCTTGTGCGTTTTATTTGGCGAGGCTCGTCTCAATTTTTTATTCAAGACAAACCTAAAATGAGCTATGATTTCCAATTTAATTCTTGTCTCTAGAAGAAAATAGAATAAAGAAAAGGCCCTAATTGATTAATTCGTCAACAACCTTATTAGCAAAGAAAACCCGCATTCACTTACTCATATTGATTATTCACATTCAAACTTAAGGTCCTTTTGATTTTACCCATTTAACTACTAATTAAGAAGCACGATTTGAACAACACGACATAAGATAATCGTCCTCTGAGTGATTTATGCTAACATCATGGAATTCGAATTGCTGAAATTATTACTTGAAGAAAACATGACTTAATATGAACGAGAGGCCTAAATACTCATCGTCGAATTAGCTAGCCATTTCCAATTCCCAAGTTTCAACTAATTCCAACTAAAGTATAATCTATGTTGACATATTCAAACTCTGCTTCTAACATTTATCCTGAATATGCCTGGATTGGTTTCTAGTTTCTGCCTATCTCCTACTTTACTGATTTGAGCCAACATTAACAACATAACTCTGCATTTTTAGGTTACCACTCCTGGCTATAGCATTCACAAGCTATCTACTTAGTTTAATATTCCATCCTTTAAAAAACAGTCCAAACGGTTGTCACAATACAACATCCCTAAACTAATTGACAGGCTAATATCAATTGATTATCATAGCCATCAGAATCAGTCTAACCACAGTCCAATTTCCAGCATAGTTATACAATGTAAATACAGATATAAGATAAGCATAGACTTGTACATATCTCCTAATGTATATTCTAATACAATATTTGAACACACACTTCAATAGGCAAACAATTGAGCCTTTTAATTCAGCATTTCAATTTGAAGTTACATCAGGCCAGTCTCGAAAATGTGTACCTGGAAATGGAACCCAAGGAAGAGGAAGAAGAGGATCAGCAGCAGCAATAACACAGGAAATAGCAGCAGCAGCAATGGAACAGTAACACCAGCAAATGAGATAGTTTTTAAAAGACCAACAAAGCAAATACAATAGCAACACCAGCAAACGACCAGAAATACCAATCAGCAGTAGTACACGGCAACTACTTGAACCCCCCAAACTTTTCAAAATCAAAATAGGACCAACTAACCCCAATGAAACAGTAACAAGCTCTCAAACACTGACCCAAAAACTGAAAGTAAACTCCTCTCTATATGTCTAAAAATCATCCCTTTTAAGTTTGATCCATTAACTAGATTTCAAAGATCAACCTACACTCAATTTCTGACTTTTAAGATTTAAAAGCCAGCCCAAACTTTCTGAAAAGAACTGAAAGAAACTGATTTCTATTCTCCAAAAATCTCCCTCAACTCTGTCCTCAAGGACTCTTATTTATACCCAACAGACCCCTTAAAACTTTTGAAACACTCATCCAAAATCTTGAAAACAGTTCTGCCCATCCCCCCTCGAACCCCACTCCTAGATGTCTTCTTGTTTTAATCACTTGTTATGGGCAAATAATTACTTGTTTAATCAAATTCCATACCATTAAGCCTTGTTCCCCACTCCTACTAATCAATTCATTAGTTTAATGGTATTTTAATACCCTACTGTCAGACCACTATCACTAACCATTTTCAAATCGTTTAAATCCCCAAAATACCCTCTAGAACCCCCTTAAACTACTGTCCTACCCAATCCTCTTTCAATATGTACAAAACTGCCCCAGCTGTAACCAATTCATCTTTATCCAAATCAACTAAACTGATTCCTAATTAATCTCTGGATCAATGAAGCTAAATTTGAGCTAAAACCAGGTTAAAGGTGAATACACTGTTCCTTACAGTCTATAATGTTTATAGAAACAGCCAAAAGAGGAAAATGAATTGAGAACTCCGGGAGGCAACAGTTACTTAACTCAGCAACTCAAACAACAATTGAATTCAAACCAAATCAAACAGCATTACAACAAGATGAAGGGCACTGTAAATACATTGGATGAAAACACTGAATTCATATGCAAAACTACGACACAGGTGAAACACTCGGAACTAATAGCAATTTGACTAATTCGACAAGACATGCCACTGTTTTAACATGGGAATAACCACAGTTTATACAAGATTTACTGCTACAGACTAGTTTGAATCATTCAAGCAAAAATAAATGAAAGAACAAAATCCAGAGTAAACGCAAGAACGTTCGATTCTAAACAAAAATTAAAAAGGGGTAGAAGACGAATCTAATGAACGAAAACAAAATCAGAAAGAAAATCAAAAGGAAACGGAAACCTACCGTTTCAAGGTCGGGGCTCGAACCTTTAAAATCTTTTTGACTTGGGGCCAATACGGACCTCAATCGAGTGTTCTTGAACAAGAACACTCAAGTAGGGTCGATTTGACCCCAAATCTTGAGCAGTACCTTGCGCTTGGTTTTGAAAATCCTTGATTCGAGACTTTTCAGAACCATTCGAGGGCAAACAAATACGGTTTATGGAAGAGGGAGTTGAGGTAGTTACGGGGTGTGATTTTGGGGCAGATTGGACGACCTAGGGTTTTGGGGTCGACTCTTCGATCTAAGATTTGAAGAGTTCTATCATGATTCGAGGAACAAGGGTCATAGATTTGGATTGAGGAAGGCTCGGGGGTTCAGGGGTGTTATTTGGGTGGCCGGCGGCGTTGTTGCCGCCGGGTTTCAAGCGAAGGGGTGGGTTGGCGGCCGTTAGGGTTTTGGTTGTTTGGTCTCTCTGAAAGAGACGAAGATAGGAACGGGGGTAGTGGCTTGGGGGCGGGGTCTGTTTGGGTGGTTATATATAAGGGGGGAAAAGTGATCCTGGCCGTTGGATCAACCGAGATCAACGGCCAGGATTGAACTGTTAAACAGAACAACGTCGTTTGGGGCAAGGGCGGTGGGGACTTGGATCGGGTTGGGGAAAAGTGTTTGGGCCTGGTTCTGGTCCAAAAACGAAATGGCCCAGTTCCTGATTTCTTTGCATTCTATTTTCATTTTTTCTTTTTTTTCTTTATTTTTTTTTAATTTCTAATTACCAAAATTCCTAAATTAAATTGTAAAAAAAAAATTAATTTAGAAAAATATTAATTGACCCCTAATAATAATTACCACTCAAAAATTAAACAATAATCACAAATAAAATCGCACACTTGGACATTAAACGCTAAAAAAAATACAAAATGCATATTTTTGTGACTTTCATTCTTTTAAAAACCAAACATGATTTGATTAATTCTTAATTGTAAAAATTAAATCCTAAAGGTGCATGCAACATATATTTTTTGTATTTTTATTAATTTAAACAAATAAACATGCAACGACAAATGCAAACAATAACACAAAATTCACAACAATTGCAAACAATCAAAAAATTATTTTATTTTGGATTTCTTTTGGAGTAATTCTCATATAGGGTAAAAATCACGTGCTCACAGCTGCCCTCTTTGCCCGTAAACACATAGTTTTCGTGCAAAGATAAAGTGAGCGGATACGAGCAATTTTTGCCCGTTTGAGTACTCCGTGTGAAGCATTTTTGAAATATTTGACCGAACCTCTGCTTCACAAGGTTTCCTACATATCCTTGGCTAAAAAGGAATCAGGTCAATGTAGTTCGGGAAGTTTGGGTAGCTGGGACTACCATGAGACTCTGGCTTTACTGTTAATGTTGTTGCTGTTGCTGATAGTGCTGACCCCTTATTACACCATGCTAAAAGTAAAATAAAGAAGCTAAGCTAAGCTATGGTTTATGAATTACAACGGCTTATTCTCAAACTTGCTCCGCGACCTTTATTGTCTTGTCGCCTTGTATTTCCTCACGATGTTTCTTCATTTCTGACTTGACTCGTCGGCCTCTCTTGATTTCCAAACTTGAACTACTTGTGAGCTTCGAATTATTTTTCTTCGAAGCCTGAACTACCTTCTTCCGAACACTGTTGCCTCCTTTCTGATTGCTGAACTTGGATTTATGCATGGGGATTTTTTTGTAATCCTCCGCTTTACTGACTTCAACTTGAAATGTATTCCTCTATTATACGGGCGGGCTCCCGACTTCAATCTCTTGGAAAATAAAATTCCATTATTATTATCTTAGGAGAAATGGTCCATCGGACTAAGATTTTGACTCTAGGAGATAATTCATCAGACTTTGTCTATTTTTGTGTGATCTTAGGAGAAAGATTCATCGGACTAAGATTTCTTTTGACTCTAGGAGATAATTTATCAGACTAAGTCCATTTTTGTGTGATCTCAGGAGAAAGATTCATCGGACTGAGATTTTGATATCTTAGGAGAAAGATTCATCGGACTAAGATTTTTGACTCTAGGAGATAATTCATCGGACTAGGTCCATTTTGTTGTCTTACTTGAAACCTTCCAATTGTTGCTTCCTTCTTCTTGTTGTTTTATCTGAAACCTTCTACTTGTTGTCTTTAACTTCTTATTATCTTATCTGTAACTTTCCAACTATTGCTTTCAATTTTTCAATTCTTGCCTTCCCCTTTTGTTATCTTATCTGGGTCTTTCTGACTGTTACCTTCACTTCTTTGTTGTTATATTTTCTAAGTCTTTCCAACTGACTTCTTATTATTTTAGGAGAAAATTCATTGGACTAAGACTTCTTATCTTGGGAGAGATAAATTCATCGGACTAATATTTTTAATCTTAGGAGAAAAACATTCATCGGACTAAGATTTTTAATCTTAGGAGAAAAATTCATCGGAGTAAGATTTTGATCTTAGGAGAAAAATATTTATCGGACTAAGATTTTTGATCTTAGGAGAAAATTCATCGTACTAAGATTTTGATCTTAGGAGGAAAACATCGATCGAACTAAGATTTTTATCTTAGGAGAAAAACATCCATCGGACTAAGATTTTTATCTTAGGAGGAAATTCATTCATCGGACTAAGATTTTGATCTTAGGAGAAAAACATCCATCGGACTAAGATTTTTATCTTAGGAGGAAAACTTGCACTGCTTTGTTCTTGTTACATACAAAGAAAAATTTTGTCAATTTTGAAAATGGTGGTTGGTTATGACGCTCTTGCTGGGGATGACTTCCTCCTTTAAAAGCTCTGTTTTGCCCGACTGCTTTGAATTTTGAGGGCGATTTCTTCTTCACTCAAAACTTGTGTTTTATTTCCTTAAAACTGCTGGGGATAATACTTCCTTCTGTTATCTTCTTACTTCCTCAAGCGGGTATCCGACCTCAACAACTTAAAAAGGTGACGCCTTCATTCTACGGGAGGGCTTCCGACATCAACAACTTAAAAAGGTAATGCCTCCGTTCTACGGGCGGGCTCCCAATATCAACAACTTACCTTATCTGCATTCTATTCATGTTGTCCTTCTTTGCCTCGTAAACCATTTCCTTCTACTTGAAGTACCTTCTGTCAGAATCACTTCCCTCAAAAACAAAACTCGTGTTGTCTTCCCTCGAAACTGCTGGGAATAACACTGCTGGGGAATTAATTACTTACCTGCTGGGGATAATAGTGCTGGGGGGGAATCTCCTTTCTTCCCCTCCTTCTTTTTGTTTTTCAAAACTACTTTCTTCAACTTTTATTTTCTCTCAACACTGCTGGGGATAAAAGTGTTATCAGCTGGGGATAACGTTGCTGGGGGAATTTTATTCCTTCAAAATCGGTGCTTCATTCTTCTGGAAGCTGCTGGGGATGACACTGGCCTTTTGCTTTTTTTGAACACAAGTTTCATCCATTTGCTTTGTCCGCTGGGGATACAACTCCTTTCATTAAAACTTGTTATTTACTTTCTTTCAAAACCACTGAGGATAACACTGGTTCAAAGACTACTTCCCTTAAGACTTGTCTTATCTTCCTTCTTCCCCAAATGGATACCTGATTTCCAAAAAATTTTCAAAAATGGAAAGAAAATTTTCTGCCCCAGTTTGATAATCTACCTTATGGCATGCCTTTCCATCATCAATGCCATTTCCTTTTTCCTGCTTCAAATCAAAGAAATTTTTTAGTTTAAAACGCGGTGGTTGGTTGTGATGCTCCTTCTAGGGATGGTTCTATTTCTCTCCTTCTCTGCTTTGCGTTCCATTACACTATCAAAACTTGCTGGGGATGATGTTATTTGCTGTTCTTAGCATGACTTGCCCTGCCTTGCGTCGTCTGGCTATCTTGAAACTTGGTCGATAATTTCCTACCTTCTTGACGACTCCTTATTCACAAGCCTTTCCCCGTTGTTTTCCACTTGTATCCTGACCACCCATATTCCTATGACAGTGACTCTGCTTGAGGATCTTGCATGTTTTACTGATGAACCACTTTCTTCGTTCATCCGTGTCACTGAAATACCTTTATTGCTAGGGATATCCCTCTTCTTTTGTGGCATAGCTAGGGAACTGGCATTTCTCCCGACCTTTGAGTCTCATATGAATCTCCAATTTATGCTCGTCGCTCTCAGCGTCGCTCTCCCTTGATTTGTCCACTGGCCTTGGCCTTGAGGTTTATAACCTTTGATTTCTGCGGGGATATCTTTCTTGACATTGATCCATCCCTATGTCAATCTCCTCTTGCTGGGTAAATCCTGACATTGGCTTCGCGATTGTTCCTTCCTGACTTATACCACTTGGATGCTCTAATCAGATCTCGTCTTACATAATTGGAAGGCTGGTGGCGAATTTTGGAGTCATTTCTTACTTGTCTTGACCAAACAGACTCCGTTGGGGAATTTTTCGATGAAAGGAGAAAGATAAAAGGAAAAATAAAAGACATAGGGAAAAGATGACTCTCTAATAAGGAAAACTATGAAATAAAAACCTATCAAACGCGAATACCAACTCTAATGGCCATGACATGCACATGTAGCCTATCCTCCGTTGTTAATCGTCTTTCACAATTTCCATCTGGTGATTTCCTTCTGATTCTCACCCTTATTCGACTTGTAATGCCCGCAGGTTTTCACTATCAAGTCTCTCTCATTTTGATTTCTCTCAACTTACAATCGCCTCATGATGCCTGTGAAGGTTTTCACCAACAAGACTCTCTCGTTTGTATTACTTTTCAGCTGGGGATTGGGGTATTACCTCTAAGGCTCTTTCATATTTCTTTTCTGCTGGGGATCAAAGTCTTTTCTGCTGGGAATCAGAGTGCTACATTTTGATAAGACTCTCTCATTTGTCTGACTTGGCCTCTTTTGAAGACTGCTCGGAAGGTCTTTCTTTGGACCGTAATGTGGGATTTGGATAGGGCTAGAAAGAAAGGGTACTTGAAGGCTCAAAAAATACATCAATTTGGTTTAAAATTACAACATTCGGAACTAGATTATTTTATAATAAACACAATTTTTGGCCCCAGTTTCTCGCTTGGGGATTTTTTATTTTTATTTACACTATGACCGAGCTGTGAAGCGCCTACGTATCCTCTTTGAGGAATCAGGTCAAACGTATTTTCCAATTCCTCGTTGTTCTAGTTTTCCTTTCCACTTATTATTATTATTGTTTTTAATCTCTTTTTTCTCTTTTATTGTTTTTTTTTGTTGCTTTTGTTGTTTTCTTTTACTTCTTTTTTTTCTTTTCTTTTTCTTTATCTTCCATGTTTGTGTTTCTAGTCTTTGCTACTGATTCCGAAGGAGGGGTATGAAAGAAAACAAATAAGGCTCAAAGAGGTAATGAAGGATAAAGTGTTTAGATAGCAGAACAAAATGCCTTCGTCATTCCAATCTTCAAAACATACCAAGTGCAAACAACACGATTAACATTCGCCATATCTTTAAAGCACTGTTGGGCAACACTCTCATTTTCATTACTGCGAACGACCCCCAGTCAACATGGCCAACTTGCCTTTAACGGTTTTCTTTTTACTTGCCCCAATTTCACATGACTCGGGCTCCAAATAATCTCAAACTGTTCTTATTTCCTTTAAATGACCCGATCACCTCCCAATGGCTTTACGATTAATTTTTTAAGATTAGGCCAAAATTATGCGCGCATGTCATGTCACTAGTGTTGACAGAAAAATGACTATAAAGAGGGAAGACTTAGATCAAAGAAAAATGACTAGAAATAACGGAAGACAAAGAATTGCATTAGACAGACGGAGGGAGAGTTTGTATAACAAAACAAACACCATAAACTGGGTTACAACCTTTAGAACAAACCTAGACAACGCTAAATGAGGTACTATGACCAAAGGAAACTGGACAAAATCAAAGGATAGAAAGGTTTGATTTACAAGACAATATCCAGATTACAACCCTGAAATAATCCGAACAACAAAAATGACAACAAAATAAGATACCAAGATTCCTTCTTGCATGACTCTCCAGTTGATAAGCCTGACATTTAGCCGCAAATTTGATTATCAGAATCGCTATGGCCTTCTCCAATTTCAGTCGGCAAATTCCCGAGTGGATTCTCATACCCCATGTCACCAGGAATCATCCCCACAAAGTGTGCATCATCATGTGTAGGTATAGGATTCATGGTGATATTCTGGGTGTCACTGTCTTGAATCACAATCAACTTTTCCTGGATCATCCTTTCTATTTCCCTTTTTAGATCCCGACAACTTTCCACGTTGTGCCCCTGGGCATTGGAATGGTATTCACACCTTTTAGATGGGTCAAATCTCCTTACACGTGGGTCTACGTGATTTGGAGGAATAGGTGCAATCACGTCCTGTTGCTTTAACTTCTCAAATAAGTTTGCATAGGACTCTCCTATTGGTGTAAAATTATCTTTCAGCTTCTGTTCCCTTCTATACCCCTGACTTGGATGTGGGTTATAATGTTTTTGGAAATTCTGCAGAGGCTGGTGGAGATTTTGTGATGCTCGTGCTTGCTTTCTTGGATGATTTGATGGCTGGACAATGTACTGGGGTGGATCAACTGAGTCCGATGGGTTCTGAGGTGGATAGTAATGCTCTGGGGAGTTATGGAAAACCTGTCGAGGCTACGCATACCATCGAGGTGTTCTTCTGGGACCTCTTATTGACCCTGACATCATCATGACTTCTTCATCCCTCTCCTTCGTGTCACCAGATTCAATTTGGACAGCTTGAGCTGCAGCCTTGAGAGCTGCTTGACTTATAATTCTGCCTGTCTTAAGACCGTTCTCTACCATTTCTCCCATTTTGATTACATCCAA
>MU693060.1:6465-48249 GCA_026770625.1 Nicotiana glauca
TTTTCAAATGCTTGGCCAATTTAAATTTAAGACCAAGCTTTTTCATTTCCCTCTTCTTTTTGTTGCTCTTTTCTTTCTTTAATTAATTAAAAACCTAAACTAAATTCTTAAATTGATTTAAAATTATAAAATTAAGCTAATTATCTAACTATGTAAAAATGATTATTTTTATTTATTTTTGATTAATAACACAATTAGTTCAATGTAATTAATTCCTAAATGCAAATTAAACCTAAGGTGGCTTGAAATTAAAATGTGACATTTTTTGCGGTGTTTTCTATGATTTTTTTTAAAAAATATTAAAAATGCATGCGATNCTCTATATGATTTTGGATTTTAATTATACAGGCAGTCTATGAGAAACAATTTCTAGGTGACTATGTAATTACCTACTGATTACAATTTAAAGTGTTTGAACCTATAGGCATGTTATGTAGGTGACTTATTTAGTAGTTGACAGTAGTGACAACAAAAATGCTCAGAATTATTTAGTTACTCCTATAGGTATACTTTCTAGCGGAATTTAGTGAGAAGCTATGCAGAGTTCCAATTTTAGTATCTGGCACAAATAATAATTATCCCTATAGACATGAGTTCTACCCTTGGTGGATGAAACTTCCATCGGCTCTTATAGACATGCATATGAACTAATCGAGTGTGAAAATTATTGGACATGATTTCTGAAAAATCCGATTTGAACATGCTGTAATGTAAGTTGAACTTAGTTATTGTATTTCCTATAGGCATGGTATCTAATCACGTAACAGTGAAGTAGACGGGATGTTCACATAACCTACTTGAGCCAAAGTAAAATCCCTATAGACGGGTTATCTATCATGCAACATAGTGAATATTTAGACAAGTTTTCAGCACACAATTAGCAGAATATTTCTTCGCGTAAAGTAAAACCTATAGGCAGGTTATCTAACAAGAATAGTGAACACCTATAGGCATGTCATTCAACATATAATAGCATAACAGACCTATAGGCAGGTTATCTAACACGATAGCAGATTGAGCCAAGCAAACACTTATAGGCAGGATTTCTATCCATTCTCATGCAAACATTAAAACTAAACCTAGTTTTCCAGTTCACTATCGTTATTACAAATAATTATTACATACCACAATTGAATGAATGAATTACAAAGTATATAAAGTACAGGAAGCCTGCAGCATACCCAAATGCACCTGGAAAAACAAAGCCTTCAACTCACAGCATCTCCAAAGCCTATGTTCATAGGTACAACATGATCAATGGTGAGTGATTCACCCATATTTCAAAGATAAGCATACAGAACCCAAATCTCTAGTATATCAGAGTTCCCAAAGGCTTTAAGAACCCAAGGTAGTGCTCATACTAGAGAAGAATGATCAGAACACTTCAAGGAAAACTATGGACATATCCTGGTGCGTCAGAGTTCACGAAGGTCTCATAGGAACCCTGAACCAGGAAGGCCAGGGGACAATGCCTAGATTGCTTTGGCTTTCAACCTGTAGAGAATTAGAATTCAAAAGAGTGCAGGACAGGATTGGGAAGCATATTTAGGATAGAATTACACATAGAACAGAGACAAACACATTGAAACTAAGCATACTTGAAACTAACAAGTATGAAAAGAAATGAAGTCATAAACTGATAATGACCAACTCATGAGCATGCTTTTATGAAAGACAGTGCAGAATTCAGATCAGGACAAATCATAGAAAATGGGGTTCATTGATCAATTAATGAGTCAAGAATCATATTAGTTATCAACTAGAACTAATAAAGAGGTTATAGCATGGAGAATACAGAATCAAATAACATGTTAATAGATTGAACAACAGATTAAAGTGTACATAATGAACAAGTATTTTAGGAAAGGTATCAAAACATACTTAATATTAAGACACAGACTTAAGTTACACATAATTAAGCAGATTTCATCAATTACTCTACCGAGTTAAACATGTCTAGAATACAGAAAGCAACCAATCAATTAGGAGTAACATATTGAATGAGTAATAAAGTAGAAAAAGAGCTTCAACAACTTACTAGTTTAGATGAAACAGAAAGAAGTTTAGTAATGCAGTAATGATTATCAACAACAACAAACAATAGAAGATTTCTGTCCTTGGCTTCTATCCGGCTAGGAATCAAAGCTGAATGATAATAGTATATAGATTTAGTAGTGAGAAATACTCGAGTTCTTAGTCTGCCCAAAAGGGGAATGGGGGAGGTGTTTAAATAGAACTAGACTACAACTCAAAAATAAGGTAATAATCAATCAAGGAAAGCACCTAACATTTAATAAAGGAAAGAAAACTCAGAACAATATTTAAGTTAAGCCAGAAGTAACAGGACCTGGACGCGTCAAAAACATGGATTTTAGCATAGTAATTTAGGGAATCAAATAGCTTTGGGGAATCAAGGACTCTTACGTTTAGGGTAAGTGAATAAATTAATGGCAAGAGTTGTAATAAAGATGCATAGAAACAGATAGATAGAATCATTGAAACAAAAGTAGAATCGAAAACCCTAAATTTTGAGTAAGTAAAATTAGTCAGAAATAATCAAAGAAAAATCAAAATAAAATGTGCATAGACAGATATACGAAACATTTAAAGAGAAATGTGTTTAATAGAAATAAGAACCATAACAAATCTGAAAAGATCTGAGCCCTAATTTTAGGCCAAATAAAACAAAAATCATAACAAAATGCACATAGATAGATATACTGGGAATATTAAACAAAATAGAAAAACTATAACAGATCTTGAAAAGAACTCTGGTTTTGGAGTAAATAAAGAATCGAACAAAATCTTAGAGATTCATGCCATAAAGAGACGAAGCATAAACATAGATGAAAAAGGAGTGAAGGTTCGAACCAGATTTTTTCTGGAATGAGGGAAATCGGCTTGCCATGTTAGCCAAGCAATTATGTTATGCCTTAAACCAGTAGCCAATAGCGAGAAAGGATCAGTAAGGTAAGAAAATCCCTGATTGGTTCCATATCTGGTTGGAATCGAAAGGGATTAGGGGTGATGATGCTAGGGTTTTAGAGGAGAGAAGAGGTGTGTTTGAGGATTATGGGTTATGAAGAATGAAAGGCTAGGGTTAGGAGTGGTTAATTAAAAAGGAAGGATGAATGGGGGCCGATGATCTTGAAAGATCAATGGCCATAATTAAAAGGTTTGGGCCGGGTATAGAAATGGGTCACCGGTTGGGTTATTGGGTTAGCGGTCATTTGGTTTGGGCTGGGATGTTGGGCTGGAGCATTTCAGGTAATTAGGCTTGGGGTTGGTCCGATTTAAATAAAAAATAGGCCAAATTTTAAATACCTAATTTAAATTAGTAAATAATTTGTTAAATAATAAATAAATAATTAAAAATATCATTTGTACATAAAAACAAATAAAAATAGTTATTTAACACTATAACAGTATAAAAGGATTATTTTGTCGTAAATAAAGTAATTATAAATACATGTAGTCTATTATTGCAAATGTAGAATTTTAGCCTTTAAAAATGCAAATATAATTATGAAAAATATGCTAGAAATATTTAAAACCTGATATGCATGTAAATGATGAAATAAGGTGATAAAATCATTATAGAATAATTTTTGAGGTAATTAATCATTATTTATATAATAAAAATACAGGAATAAATTGATTTAAAGCCTTTACAAATTATAGAAGATTATAAAAAATTCTTTTATATGTTTATAAATCAAGTCATGGTGCATATGCACTATTTTGATCGTATATATATTTGAAAAATATGAGGGAAAAATTAGGTATCAACAGTATTCTCTCTTTACCCGGGAAGGATGAAAGAGTTATCGGGTAAAGAAATGATGACCAATTTTGACCGAATGGGGTGATTTGAAAAAATACAGGTTGCACTCGGGTTTCTAAGCTGCCTACATATCCCTGGTCTTACAGGTGTGTAGTTCTGGATCCATCGGTGATCGAAACCAATGGAATTGTTATACAAAAGGTCGTGTGTTTTGGCAAGGTTCTTTCGAGTAGGATAGTATCGGATGAATTTATGTAAATTCACGAATCTAAATTTGAGATGTCTTGGATGTATCATAGGGCATATATCTGAACGGTCATAGGGTAAAGTGAGTATTAATGGGAGTTGGTTACGTTTGAAATAATGGGAGGGTGTGAATGGTATGAGCGAAAATTGGAGTGAAGTTTGCTCATGTTCGAAGAACGGTTACCTCCTGAGTTACCTGCAAAAAACTCAAAAGACGATGCACGCAAATATATATATATATAGAGAGAGAGAGGTTATTGTCTTCAGAAGGCGAGGATGGTGTCCTTAGACCATGACGTACTGGTCCATGAATCATGAGATAAGGGATTCGCAGGCCATGAAATGATGTTCTCGAGCCATGAGAATTGTGCCTTTGAACCATGACGCCTTTGAATAATGATGTGCAATATTGAGAGATCCTTAGGCCATATCATGGTGTATTCAGGCTATGAGGATGATGCCTTCGGACTATCACGTCTTTGGATAGAGACGTGATTGTCACGACCCCAACCCCGGTCGTGATGGCGCCCAACACAATGCTAGGCAAGCCCGACCATTCTGTCACTCACAATCCCTTTTATAGAGTTTATAACCAATTAGCAGGATCTAATGCCAGTTAAAATAAGTTTAACTCTACAGCAATAGATAAAAACAGTGCGGAAACAAAGAAAATACCAATATAAATCCCACCGATCTGGTGTCACGAGTCGTGAGCCTCTAATACAAATCTGAGTAGCAGCCTATACATAATAGAGTCTAGATTGCGGAAAGATAAAGAGGAAAAGGGAAGAAATCGTGTCCTGTGGATGTCATGCAACTACCTCGATAACTCCAGAAATAAGTTGAACAGCAAAAAGCTCAACTATGCCTCCGGAATGCCTGTATTTGCACACATGGTGCAGGGAGTAATGTGAGTACTCCGACTCAGTAAGTAATAGCAATAAATAATGACTGACGGGAAGAAAACTCGTAAAAATACTATGCAGTTCTATATTAAAATAGTAAGAACATCAAGACAGCAGCTAAATGAGAAGGGGCTGCTACAGCCCAAGCGCTATACTACTGCGGCGTGCATTCTGATCCATATAATATATTACTGCGGCGTGCAGTTCGATCCATATATGTATATATACTGCTGTGACGTGCAGCCCGATCCGATATATATCCAATACCCTCACTATGGGGGTCCTCAACCCATCTCAGTCAATATAGACTTGGCCTCTCGGGCACACTCAGCTAAGACAGGGTTTCCAACCCACATATTATTCTCATTTGGATTTATTCATTTTCTAAAGCCGGTTCATATTATGGTTTATCAGTTAAGAATATGACTGAGGGTATGATTTCGACTAGTAAAGTGAGGTCAACCAGTACAAATGCCCCCTAAGGGTTCTACAGATCGGCACAAGGCCCCAAACATGGCAACTAGCCAAGAATATAATGATATTAATTAAGTCTTAGTCAAAAATACAATAGAGTCATCAATCGGGATGGACCGAGTCCAAATCCCCATCAGTAACAGACCCCACGCTCATCATACATCGTGTGTCTCATCTTAACATAGCACCATGTTGTGCAAATCCGTGGTTTTAAACCCTCAGAACATCATTTATAACCATTACTCACCTCAAGCCGGCCGAAATCCTAGCTCGCTTTGACCTTGCCTCGCAAATCAACCTCCTCGAGCATCAAATCTGATCAAAACCACAAGGAATACATTATAATAGCCTAAGGGAATATAACCCAATCGAAAAGACTCGAAAAATATCGAAAATCACGAAATTGGCAAAACCCGAGCCCCCGGTCCACTTCTAAAAAAACAAAAATTCACATCACCGGATTTCTTATCTCGCCACGAGTCTATACATATCAAATTTACCAAAATTCGAGCTCAAATGCTCCCTCAAACCCGAAGTTTTCATTCAAAAGGTCAAGCCCTAATTTTTCCCCTTTTAATCAAATTTCCATGAATTTAAGTGTTGAATGTTCAATAAAATGATGTTTCTAGGCCATAGGACTCACCTCCAATCGATTCCCAGTTAAAACCCTCTTTAATCCTCGTCAAAAGCTCTCAAGGTTACTTAAAAATGGAGGAAATGGGACTTGGTTCGCGGATGAAATATTTAATAGAACCCTTCTGTCATCCCATATTTTACCCTATGCGATCGCATCCAAACCTCTGTGATCTCATAGCAGAACTTTCCCAGGCCTCCAAAATGGCCTATACGAACGCAACTCCCTTAGTGCGATCGCACTCCTTCACCAGTCAAACCTATGCGATCGCATACCCCATTATGCGATCGCATTGAGAAATCAGAACAGCCTCCCAAAACCTTCTATGCGATCACAATGGCCTTCCTACGATCGCAATGAACAAAAATGTCTGCAACATACCAGCTGAAATCGGCAACTTTCAAAAGCCAAGATTGGTCCGATTGACCATCCGAAATCACCCCGAGGCCCTCGGACCTCAACCAAAAGTGCCAACCCATCCTAAAACATCACTCAAACTTGTTCCAATCATCAAAACACCACAAAAAACACCAAAACCATCAAATTATATCGGATTCAAGCCTAAGTTTATTAAAAACTTCCGAAATACGCATTTGATCAAAAACCCGACCAAAACACCTCCGAATGATCTGAAATTTTGCACACACATCCAAAATTACCTAACGAAGCTACTAAACCTCTCGCAATTCCATTCCGACCCCTGAATAAAAATCTCACCTACCAACCGGAATTTGCCAAAATACTAACTTCGCCAATTCAAGCCTAATTCCACACCGGACCTCTAAAATCAATTCCGATCGCACTCCTAAGTTACAAATCATCGCCCAAAGCTAACCAAATCACCGGAAATCACATCCGAGCCCTCTAACTTAATAGTCAACATCCGGTTGACTTTTCCAAAACAAGCCTTCCTTAAAGAGACTAAGTGTCTCATTTCCATCTAAAATCAATCCAATTCGACTCGATCACCTCAAATACACGAAGCATAGAAAAAAATAAGATGGGGGAAACGGGGCGATAACTCTCGTGATGACGGGCCAGGTCGTCACAGTGATGATGGATCATATGAGCGTAACAAGACAGAACTTAGCCCCGGAAAAGGAAAAATAGTGCTAGGTTTTAGATAATGTAACATTTAGTGTTTGACAAGGGAAGCTAGAGCTTAGCCTTATGCAATTGGGGAGGTAGGTCTTAGCCTCGTGCAAGGAGAGGAGACAATGCTTAGTCTCATGCAATGGAAAGGTAGTGCTTAGCCTTATGCAAATAGGGAGGGAGGGCTTAGCTTCATGCAAGAAAAAGAGCCAATGCTTAGTATCATGCGAGGGAAGGCAGTGCTTAGCCTTATGCAAATAGGGATATGGGGCTTAGCCTCATGCAAGAAAGAGGGACGATGCTTAGTCTTATGAAAGAAAGGGAGAAAATGCTTAGTCTCATGCAACGGAAAGGCAGTGCTTAGCCTTATGAAAATAGGGAGGCAAGTCTTAGCCTCATGAAAGATTAGAGACATGGCTTAGTCTCATGCAAAGAAAGGAAGTGCTTAGCCTTATGCTAATGGGGAGGTAGGGCTTAGCCTCATGCAAGATTCGAGACAGGGCTTAGTCTCATGCGAGGAAGGCAGTGCTTAGCCTTATGCAAATAGGGAGAAAAGGCTTAGCCTCATGCAATATTCGATATATGGCTTAGTCTCATGCAAGGAAAGGTAGTGCTTAGTCTTATGCAAATAGGGAGGCAAGGCTTAACCTTATGCAAATAGGGAGGTAAGGCTTAGCCTTATGCAAGATTTGAGACAGGGCTTAGTCTCATACAAAGAAAGACAGTGCTTAGCCTTATGCAAATAGGGAGGTAAGGCTTAGCATCATGCAAGATTCGAGATAGGGCTTAGTCTCATGCAATGGAAAAATAGAAAGTAGGAGCAGAAAATATCTTAGCTGGAGATATATTTACGTTTGGTGGCCTTGCCATTATGAAGATAGTGATTTTGGTATGTGTATACTTGTGAATGCTCCTGTCATGTTTATTGTGCTTGCATCTAAAGAAAAATCGTGAGTATTGAGGGGAAGGTTGGTTTGTGTCTTTGCCTGCTTGTTTTGCTTTGCTCTGGGGATCCTGTTTGAGTCACCATAGGTAACATTTGGTTGTTGTAGAAATAATGTTTTTGAAAAATATGCGTGTATAGAATTATTTAGAAAAACATAGTGGTATCAAGTAAATTAGATGAACTAATGATTGCGAAACTTTTAGAGACATTGCGGCTTCTTTGAATTAGAATTTTGAGGGTCCTCCTCAAAAATCTTCCCCAGTTTAGTAAGAGATTCACCAGGCGTTTTGCATGGGATGAAGTTTGTTGGACTTGCTCCAAAATTTTGAGAATTCTTCTCAAAATTCTACCTCAGTTAATTAACCGATTCTCTAACTGTCTTGCATATGATGATGTCGACTGGACTTGCTCTGGAATTTTGGGGATCCTCCTCAAAATTCTGCCCCAGTTTTTGGTTGTGGGGAAAATAAAATTTTTATTGAGATGTGACCGAATCCACATGGCTGTTGATACCTAATTTATTTCTATAATAGTTAAAATTCATATATATCTTCAAAATCATACATTGGCATAAATTGGTATTTTTTCCATGATTTTTATATTTTTTAAATTAATCTATCTCAGTATTTTATTCATATAAATAATTACAAAATTTTATCAAAAATGTTTTAAAACATTCTTGATTTAATATTACAATTCATGGTCCTATTAAGTCCAAATTATTTCACAAATGGCCAGATTTACATCTTTTGGTTATAATTGCAATAATTTGATAGCCCATGCATACATAACTACATTATCTTATCAGATATTACCCCAATATATTTTTAAAATGTTTAATAATTATTTTAAAGTATCCCCGTACATGAAAATTAATTTTTCTTATTGTTAATTATTTTATAAAATAGTTTTTATTCAAGTACCTAAGTATTTAGCAAATAGCCCTTTTTATTTCAAACTTAAACCTTTTAATACCAAAAATCTACCAGCCCAAATACCCTTATCAGGCAGCCCAAAGACTCAAGTCCCAAACCCCTTATCTACCCGACCCAATTCTTGTTAAATCATGGCCGTTGATCATTTTTGATCAATGGCCCAGAACCTTCCTACCATAATTAAACCCTAATGAACACCCCCCCCCCAAACCACTCATATACTCTCCTCCTACCGCCGTCACCCACCTCCCCTCCTCTCAAATGCTCTCCAATCTTAACCCTAATTCACCCTCCTCGTCTCTCATCTACTGCCGTTCATGATGGTTTCTCACTACTACCAGGCCTCTAATGGCCTGGCCTCTCTTATGCTGGCACTACCATATCTAAGCTCCTCGGGGGACCAGGGTCAGTCCTCTTACATCTATGGCCTTTTCTTTCCTGTTTTAGGTTGTTCCGATTCGATTTCGAGTAAGATCTTCCTATTTCTCCTTAAACCTATGGATTTCTAAGCCTACTTCTTCATCACTATGTTGTTTTTCTCGAAACCCAAATTTTGTCCTTCGAATTTCCCATATCTGTGCAAGATCTGATATGGATTGAACCTATTTTACATGAGTTTTACAAAAATCTTCTGATTTTCGAGTGGCTTTCCATTTTCCTAAACTAGGGTTTCCTGAAAATCACTTTCTTCAAAACATCTTACTAATATTAAGAATTTAATCTTCTATTCTTATGTGTTTTAACCGATTTCTTAGAGTTTGCTTCAACCCTAACTAGTTTATGCTAAAACCCTAGTTTTTTCGACATTTTATTTGGATTCTAAGTTTGTCTGGGTTACTTGTGCACTGATTTCATTCTATGCTTAGGTTCCTATGATTTTTCTTTAGCTTAATTCGTTGTCTTATGACTTTTACCCTAATGTGCCTCTATTGAGGTTCCTGCTTCGATTTCTCGACTGATTCTATGTGTCTATATTCATTCTATTTATCTATTCATGGAAAACCTATATTTTTTTCCTAAACTCAGTATTGTTTTGAATTTATGATTTACTAATTTGTGTCGCTAAAACTTATATGTTAAGCCTTTATTATTCCTTTGTTTGCAGCCTTATTTAATTTCTTGCCTTATTTGAACTATCTATGATACTTGCTGATTCTTACTAATTATTTCCAAAATTAAACCCCTATTATTTACCCTTAATTGCGCATTATATGCTAAAGTTTTACTCGATTCTTCTTTCCTTAAATGTATTCTGCCTTTACCGTTGGGTAATTACCCTTAATTAAGGGAAAATTATGGTAATTGGTGTGTAATTGATTTTGTGGCTTCCTTAATTGATGAGTGATTGATTCTTTACCTTATTCTGTTTAACTCTTGAATACTATATATACTCTCCTCTATTCTCATTTCTGGACATGAGCATTAGTTGCCCACCACTCTCACACTCTAAAAAGCTCTTTGTTCTTCCTGCTACTTTTGATCTTCATTAGTCTTGCCGGTTGTAAGCCAATGCTAGAAATTGCACAACACTTGTCTAGCATCTTGTGTTCTCTTTCCCTAACTGTTATGCCTCTGATTAAATTTTAGAATCTAAACCCTATGTGTTTCATTAATGCCTTAATTCATGCCATTCTTGGTCCTGTTACTGTCTTGCTTAGCATGCCTAACACTGTCTTGTTCAATATGTGATTAGCATGTCTAAATTATGCTCTCCTGCCTACTGTTTATCTAGCATATCTAAAACTTGTTTTTTTCAGCATGTCTACACTATGAATACTTTGTTGATATTTGCCTAGCCTATTCATTTAAGTTCTTGCCCATTCTGCTTTGCTCATGCTAAGTCATCTAGTCCCTCAGGGTAACTCTAGTTGTGTTGTTAATTCTGTACATTGTTCATGTGTTTTCAATGTGACTTTAATATAATCTTTGCTCCATGTCTCAATCACCTACCCTTGTAACTAACTTAGTAATTCTGTACATCTATTTGCTTTTGTACTCCACTATACACTAGGTGTATTCTATGTATCCCCAACCTCTTTCCCCCTGTGTGGAACCTGCTTGCCAAGTGTTTCTAAATATGGTTGTTCTGTGATTTGTGTTTTGACTTCAATGTGTTTTTCATACTTTTCTCAAGCTGTTTTACCTCCAAATTAGTACTGGTCTTAGAAAATCTGTTCACTCCTAAGGTTCCTCTCTATAATGTATACAAAACCATTTCAAATCATGTCAAGCACCCTAACTTATTCTTAGGTTATTAGGTCTTGCTCCTATGGTATGTGTACTGCTTAGAGGTCTGTAAGATATCTTTAAACTCTAGCATATCAGGGTTGGCTCTTCCACATTGCACATAAGTCAGTCTTTATTTGAGAAAGGTCTGGTGTGAGCACTGCCCTGGATCCTTGAGGTCCTTAGGGAACTCTGACACACCTGGACATGAACTTGGCTATGAAATCCTTGTCATTTGAGATTACTGGAGGCCTGGTACACCGGGTTTGCTTTGGGCCTACTTCAGGCTCCTTATAAATTAATTTATATTTTAATCATGTAATTTTATTCAATTATTGGTATGTAATAATCAATTGTAAACAGATATTGGGGTGAATAGTAAAAAGTAAGGGTAGTTATATGGTACTGTGGGTATAATCTGGGTAGATAACATGCCTATAGGTGTTTACTCCATTCTATTGTATGTTAGACAACCCGCTTATGACTTCACTCAAAAGCACTCTGCTATTGCATGTTTAAAAACTCGCTTAGATGTTTACTATAATCACTATTGCATGCTAGATAACATGTCTATACGGTTTACTTTTGCTCAAATGTGCTTTGTTAGATAACCTTCTTATAGGGTTTGCTTTGGTTGAAATAAGTTCTGCCTACTTTGCTTTCCATGATTAGACGACATGCCTATAAGGAATAAATTAACTAAGGTTCCATTTTTCATTACGACATACGTCCAAATCCGTCTCTTTAGAAATCATGTATGTAGGTTAATTGGTTGTCACACTTGCTCAGTCAGTATGCATGTCTAATAAGAACTAATAATAGTTTCACTCATTAGTGGTAGAGCTCATGTCCATAGGGTATTACCATGTACATTAAGTGCTAAAACTGGAACATCATATAGTGTCTTGATAAATGTCACTAGAAAGCATGCCTATAGGATAAAAGAACTTCAAACCGTTTCATAGAAGCATGATTGCATATATGCATTTTGGAAAGCCATAGGACGTTAAAATTATGAAACCAGTTCTGTTTATATGTGAAATTATCCAAGCTTAACAGGTTATAAAACCAGTAGGCAAACTGGTTAGGATCCTGCTACTTCCCTTAAAAACAAATACTGCATATTTTGTTTTGTGATGTTCATCTAAATATCATGTTCCTAGGCTTTCTGAGCTTATTTAAAATCAGTTGTTTGAGACGTGCTGCTTATTTGCTTATGTACATGTGGAGGTAAATATGAGCCTTCTTACTGTTTCTCCCTATTTGCTTGTCCTACATGTTATTTGCTTGTAGCCTAGATTTTTACCTTTTAAAAACCTTAGGTTGTCTAGAATAGTCCAGATTTAGAGATCCTAAACTCCTCCAGGACCACAAGAAAGGGACGGTTAATAACACGCTTAGGGGTCGTTAATTAAACTCTCTTATATAACCACTAAGGGAAGGATAAGGGGTAGTAAAAGGATATGATGACCTGTGCGCTAATGCAATGTGTAGCCCCTCTCATTGAGGAGTGATTATCGGACATTATATGGGTATGATCCTATAGGCTAATCCACTTAGGACTTTCCTTTCCCAATTCCCATACGTGTTTAAATTCTCTAAACTTATTTTTCTTTACATATGCATGTATAAGATGTCCAAACCTCTTTTACCTTTATTATTTGAATTTCCTTGATCATATATGCATTTAGATGGGGAAAGATACTTTATTTGCAAATACTTGCTTACTTGTTAATTAACTAATTCACATAGTTTAAGTTTGGCCGAGACCCGTCGTTGTGGACCACAAGGGCTACCTAACACCTTCCCCTCAAGGTTATTTCGAGCCCTTACCCTAATCACTGGTAATGAAAACTAGTTCTATGAGTTAATCGCTCTAGGTGCCCTAACGTACCATAATTCGTTAGGTGGCGTCTCTTCAAAATACCCAATTCCCAAAGGGAAATGAGTTGTTCCCCCATGAATGTCGAAACCCAGATGCCTACGAGGGAAAAAGAAGGCGCGAGAAGGGCTGCCTATGTATCCCCTCTTAAATGGGAATCAGGTCAAGCGTAGCTCAGTTACATCAGATGAAGAAATGTAAACAATTTAAATATAATATCTCTTGACTGCATCTGAATTGATAGGCTTTGGTCAAACTGCTCCGTCCATTTTTGCAAGTATGAGTGCTCCTCCTATTAGTACCCTGTGAACCATGTAGGGCCCTTGCCAATTGGGCAAAAAATTTCCTTTGCCTTCATCTTGATGCGAGAAGATTTGTTTGAGCACCAGCTGCCCCTGTGTGAACTATCTCGATTTGAATCTTTTGTGGAATGCTCTAGAGATTCTGCTATGATAAAGTTGACCTTGACATGTCGCATTCATTCTTTTTCTGTCGATAAGGGCTAGCTGTTCGTAACGGCTTCCAATCCATTCTGCACCACCGAGTTCTTCTTGTTGTATAATTCTCAAAGAAGGAATTTCAACTTCCGCGGGAATGACAACTTCAGTACCGCATACCAACATGTAGGGAGTTGCTCCGGTTGATGTGTGGACTGTGGTACGATATCCCAATAAGGAAAATGGTAATTTCTCGTGTCGTTGTTTGTAATTAAGCTTTTCAGCCACTATGGATGTGCTAAAATTAGTCACATCGTCATAAGACCATGCATAAATGTCTTCATACTCTTTCAGGAACAGAATGTACTCTTCTTCTCTGACGATGACAGGTCGATGTTTATGCGAGTTTCTTTGCGTGTTTCAGAATCTCCCAAATTGACTGTCTCAGTTTCGTCTAGGTTAGACTTAGGCTTATTCTCAAAATTCTCAACTTCTCTGACAATTTCCTCATGGATTACATCTTCTTCTTCTATTTCTTCTGAATCACTATCCTTATGTCACGTTGTCTCATTACATGTCACAGTCGTTGGTTCATCAGAATAAGTAATAATAATAAAGTAGAGAAAAAATATAAAAAGATTATAATAAATACTAAAATAGCCATGGATTAATTAAATCTTGAAAACATCAAAACAAGTACGGCTCGATGACTCAAGCAATTATTTCAAAACAAAATACGTCTTAAAAACAAAATACTTGAAATGTCTTAAATGCTTAAAATTGCTTGAAAATAAATCATGCTAATTGCCAGGCTACCTAGGAACTTGATGGTCCTGGGATGGTGTAGCAGTCTAATTCTTAAGAACATCTCCCTTCTCCATGGTCTGAATGGTGAGGTCTTCCTCCTCCTCCTCAACTATTGCATTGCAGTCCATGTGTTCATCATCCAGAGACAGATTCCTCAGGCCAGCTAAAGCTTCATCTTCTTTAGATCCCCATATCACACCAGTCTGTTGAAATGTCTGCTGCAGATACAGAATTTGTTGTTCAAGAGGGTAATAGGGACCATTCCATGATGACGACCAATCATCGTATTCCCACCAGGTGTACTGATACCCAAGTCCAAAGGTTGTACCATGATGTTTTGGTTGTATTGTCTTAGTGATACCCTGGAGAGTTTTACCGAGACCTTACCGGGTTCATATAATGTAGCAGTATATTTTCGATCTTTTTACTCCACCACTTGTATTTCTCTATTGCATTGACATGCTCGATGTGATGGTATGTTTCTCCACCCAATTTCCTTCTATTCTCGACAACCAGAATAGTTTGATTGATATAGATAGGATTACTTCCATCTCCATGAATAATCACCTCCTAATGGTTCTATTCGAACTTCACGGCCTGGTTTAGCGTAGAAGCTATAGCTCCAGCAGCATGTATCCAAGGTCGTCCCAGCAACAAATTGTATGCAGCAGATATGTCCATTACTTGAAACTCAACATCGAACCAAGTCGGGCCTATCTGCAAACAAAGATTGATTTCTCCAATTGTGGCCCTTTGGGACCCATCAAATACTTTCACATTCATACTCCCTGCACGTATCTTATGGAAATCTTTACCCAACCTATTCAAAGTAGTTAATGGACAAATGATGAGGCTTGAACCCCCATTTATTAGGACTTTGGCGATGAATTTGTCCTCAAAATGTACTGTGATGTGCAGTGCCCTATTGTGACTCAATCCTTCAGGTGCTAGTTCGTCTTCGTGAAAGGTGATCTTGTGGCTCTCCAATACTTGCCCTACCATGTTGGCCATCTCTCAACTAGTGATATTGTTGGGCACATAAGCTTCGTTTAATAATTTCATCAACGTATTTTTATGCATCTCAAAATTTTGTAGCAGCAACAGAATGGAAATCTAAGCAGGGGTTTTGTTCAAATGATCCACTACAGAGTACTCTTTCACTTGCACCTTTCTCCAAGGATCATCTGAACTAGTTTCAATGACAGGTTGTTTGGGACCTGCTTGTTTACTCGTTCCTCACAAATGCTCAAGTATGTAAACCCTACTGGTCCAGGTCATGCCTTGTGCGACACCGGATTCTTCCATCTTCCTTTTGTCTTTTCTTCTCGCCTCTGTAGTATAGTCTCATGGTAGAGAATTGGAATTAAAGGATGATGTAGGGGATACCAAAAGTGAAATGAAATGCAAAATTTATATACATATCAAAGATAAAGAAAAAAGGATAGAAGGCATAAAATATCATCATATGTACAGTCATCCAAAATCTCAAAATAGGGCTTACCCCCTCAAATGAAATCTGGCATTGTCCTCAATGCCAACTAACCAAAATAAGCACAAAATAGAGTAAAGAGAGGAAGAAGAAACTCCCTATGGCACCTCCGTCTACATGGGGTCCTGAGTTTGGGTCCCTGGATCCTCTATCTACTCGGGAACCTGTGACTGGCTCCCTGTGATCTGTGGCTCTGCTGGGACCGGGGCCTGAACCTGGACTGAGTCCTGGGCTAAAGCTTGACGCTGACTGGAGGAACCTGTAACGACCCGATCGGTCGTTTTGAGCCCTAGTGCGTCGTTCAGCAATCTGAGGCCCTGAGCAGCTTCATTTCAAGTATTGTGACTTATTCGCATGGCCGGAATTTAAATTCAAGAAGATCAGAGTTAAATTTAAATGAAAAATTCTCATTTGAGAAGCTTAAAGTTGAAAGAATGAACTAGGATTGGAATTTTGAGTATACAACCTCAGAATCAGGATCTGAAGGTTCCAGCAGGTTCGTATGATGATTTTGGACTCGGGTGTATGCACGGATTGGGTTTTGGATAACCCGAGAGAGTTTTGGCGCCTATTGTGGAAGTTAGCATTTTAGAAGGAATTTCTTAAATTTGGCTTAAAGTGCATTTCAGCGTTATCAATGTCCGTTTGGTATTCTGAGACTAGGAATAGCTATGTATGGTGATTCTGGAGTTGGAAGCACAATCAGAAGTGAATTCGGAGGTCCATAGGTCATTTTGAAGCCATTTGTCTATAGATAGAAATTTGAAGGTTTTTGGGAAATTTGATCGGAGGTTGACTTTTTGATATCGAGATCGGAATCCAATTTCGAAAGTTGGAGAAGGTCCGCAATGTCAAATGTGACTTGTGTGCAAAAATTGAAGTCAATCGGTTGTGATTTGATAGGTTTAAACATCGTAAATAAAAGTTGGAAAGTTCAAAGTTTATAAAGCTAGAATCGGGGTGTAATTCATGGTTTTAGCGTTGTTTGTTATGATTTGAGGCCTCGAGCAAGTTCTTAATGTGTTTTGGGACTGGTTGGTATGATTGGTTAGGGTCTCGGGGGCCTCGGGAGTATTCCGGGTGGCTAACGGATCGAATCCGGAGTTTGAAGGAGTGCTGAAGCTGCTGCTTCTGGTATTTTCGCTTCTGCGGAAATGGGGACCGCAGAAGCGGTATCGCGGGAATGAAGGGGGACCGCAGAAGCGGTTTTGGTTGGAGTTGCAGGGATCCGCAGATGCGGTTGGGTTTCCGCAGAAGCGGACCGCACCTACAATGTGGAGAACCGCAGAAGCGGAAGTCTTAGACGTGGATGGGAGCCACAGAAGCGGCAAGATATCCGCAGAAGCGATAAAATTTCCGTAGAAGTGGAAACGACTGAAGGCAGAGACTTGTTTTAAATCGGAGTTTTGGTTCTTTTCACCCATCTTTCATGGCTTGGGGCGTTTTTTGGAGAGCTTCAAAGAGGGATTTCATCATCTATGTTAAGGTAAGTTATCCCCACCACTCTTGAGTTAAATATATCAATTATATATAGCTTTAAGCATGGAAATTAGAACAAATGTTGAGGTTTTGGTTGAAAACCTAGAAAATTATAATCTTGGATTTTAGCCACGATTTTGAGTATGGAATTAAGAGAAAGTTATGTATTTGATTCCCTAAGGTCATGGTTAACCTTTATCTCTGAAAAATTATGGATTTCGGGCAGGGCCCGAGGGCATTTTTGTTATTTCACTAAGCGGAATTGGGAATTTGTATAATCTGAATTGTTAACAAGTATTTAAGCATATTCTCATTAGTTTGTCATCAATTGGCTAGGTTTGGTGCATTGTGCGCTGGTTCGAGCCTTCGGAAGGATGTAGAGTGCCGATTATGAGTCTTCGGAGCAAGGTGAGTCTCCTTTATAATCTGGTGAGGGGGAATTTACCCCATAGGTGAAGTAATTGATTATGTGCTCCAATTTGTGGGGGCTACGTATGCACGAGGTGACGAGAGTCCGTGCGTAGCTACTATTATGCTGTTGTCCGGGTAGTTAGGACCCAAAAGCATGTTGCACGTGGATTAATTGTGAACCCATTGGTAGCTTGAATTGCTTAACTCATATCGAATCAGTAAGTAAATTTCTAAAAGGATTAAACTTCATTTCTTAAATTGTTAAAGGAGAATTGATTTTATTTGAATAAATATTCCTCGAAAAGTTCTTATTTGACTGATTGAGCATGTATTTTATATGTGCCTGCGTCGCACGGATGATTCGCGAGCAGGATATGTGTTTAAGTATGGAACGGGCCGAACGCCTCGGTGAGAATAGATGCATCTATGGTTCGTGCCGCTCGACCCTCGGCAGTGCACAATTTACATTTCTGTTGGAGCAGGCCGTCGACCTCGGCATGATTTGCGCATGTTTATCTGTTACTTGAAAATTGTAAATGTGGAATTGGCCCTATGTGTCTTGATATAAACTGATAAGATAATAAAGAACAGACTTTAGAAGCCCTTGATTTATTAGTGAAGGTGTTTATTTGTTTTTCGGGCTTCACAATCAGAATTTCTATACAAATCCATGATTATCCTCGCGCTTATAAAATATTGCTAATTGACCTCTAGTGAGTGTCGGAGTTGGCCATCTCGTCTCTACCCCTTCGGAATTAGGCGGGATACTCACTAAATATATGTTGATTACGTACTCATAGTACACTTCTGTGCATTTTTGTTGCACAGGTATATATACCTCTAGCAGCCTATTGGGCGTAGAAGCACTGACGACTCTGGGACTTGGTGAGCTGCATTGTTCGAGATGACCCGCAGCCAGTGTAGTTCCTTTTAGAATTTTATTACTTATTCCATGTCCACTGTATTTTGGACATATGTTGTATTTTACTTTCCTTATCGATAGTTGCTCATGTACTTGTAACACCGGGTTTCTGGGATGGGTTTCAACGGATTTGTACTAATTGTTATTATTTAAATTTGAATTCAAGTAGTGAACTTTTATTTATGAAAATGGAAGGAAAAACCTTAGATTTTCAAAAGTATTAACAGAGGAATTAATTGATAAGTTAGTTGGCTGGCCTGACAGAGGTGTCAGGCGCCACCACGACCCTTAGTGGATTTTGGGTCGTGACAAGATGGTATCAGAGCACTAGGTTCCCGACGGTCTCACGAGTCATGAGCAAGTTCAGTAGAGTCTTGCGGATCGGTACGGAGACGTCTGTACTTATCCTCGGGAGGCTACAGGGCTGTTAGGAGTACTTCCCTTCTTGATTTCCTTTTCGTGCGGTTCAATTCCTTTGAGGCTTATGCCTTTGATTTCTTCCAACTCAATACTACGCGAGCACTTGTTATAAACTGAAAATTGAAGGATTGTAATGGCACTATAAATGTGGTGCGGGATGATTTTCCTGGTATAGTTGATTGGACTATTATAGTCGCACTTTGGAGGGATATTCTATTGTTTCAGCTCAGTAACAGGACTTCTAAGAGGCTTGAGGCTAGGCACAGGTTGCCATAAGGCTTATAAGCGATTATACCGCAGTGTTGTTGTAATGGTAGGGTGTTGCCCATGTGTCGGGGAAGTGAATAAATTGAAGGGAGGTTTACTCAGCATGTAATCAAGGGAGTCAGTATTTTATTCCCGGCAGGGGAAAGTCAGTCTGACTAAGAATGGTCAGGTGTGGGCTGGTGGAAGTAATGAGTCTTGGTATTTGCAAGAGTGGTTGAGCTTTCTTTTATGAGAGGCTGTTGTGGTCCTGATTGAACGTACTAAGTTGTTGGCGTTATAATCTGCTACAATTCGCCTTTATGGCAGGATATTGTGAACTAGTATTGGAGTTACGACTGTCATATATCGCATGGTGCAGTGGTTTAAGATCGAATCAGAATTTCTAATGTTGATGGATCGATAAAGATGACCTTTGAAAAGGTTTAAAGTTAGTAGCAATGGTGGGTTCAAGTGCCACGAAGATATATTTTATTTGAGGCAACAATTGAGCAGCAAAGTATGAGGAAGGACATGTGGGAAGTTCCGGGCGATGTTTAAAATTTCTAGAAGGCCAAGTATGAGAAGCAAGGTCGAGTGACCGATTAAAGAGATGAGTTCCGCCAAAGTGGGAGAGTGGCGAGGGTTACATATGGGCTTGGTAGTAGGATCACTATGCGCCTTAAAGAGAGTTTGGATCGGATTGGGGATTTAATGATTGGTGATTGAAGCCTGCGGGTATGAAGTGAAGTATGGGCTATTATACGGCAGAAGATTGATATGGCGGAAGGAGCTGCTTGAAATGGAGGAGGGTGCAGCATAACTCTGAATTTGGAAGGATGTTGTCGCGCATTTAATTGATGTCCACGAGGGGGGAATGGACTTGCGCAACTGGAAGGTGAGCTCGGACTCAGGATGGGCTATGGTGTCATAGTGAATGTACTCCGTGCAGCGGCATGGGAAGATGTCGGGAGGTGATTCCCCTAGGTGGGTTATTCCCCGTGAGTAGACTAGCGGTCGCGTGGTTGGCAAAGCTTCTGCAAGGAATTATATTGGTTGTTCAACAAAGAGATCGGTCGTGTGAATGTGGTTAATGACTCAAAATATGAAAGATGGGGATTTACAGGAAGATCCCAATAGATTTTGATAATTGGTGGCGCGAGTTTAAGTCAATAAGAGGTAAAAAAAGGTCTGGCGAACTCAAAAATGATGAAATGATGGCTTCAAGCTAAGTGGGAGAGTCCCACCGCTTATGATTGGGCTGTATGATTAACTACTTGCGTGATTTCAAGTTATTAGCATATTGATGGATTAATTCAGATACAAGAAAAGACAATAAGTAGTAAATTGAGAGAAGGAATTATTAAGGATGTGCTATGGTTAGCCTTATGGGCTCATGCTCGAACTTGGAAAAAGGTTCAGGATTTATGCCTGGTATAGATACAAGTTTCAGAGGAAGTGATTTCGCCGGGTGCTTCGCTGAGAGAGTATTCGTGTGTTATAAGAATCACGGAGTGAATTATATTTGGTACCAAGTCAGATCGGGTGGCTCTCAATAATGGTTCTAGTGAATTTAGAAGTTAAAGTGTGGTGCCCAACGATTTCAAGCCTATAAGTACAACTAAGAATCAAGCTTTGTAGCAGCTTATGAGAAGGTGCCCAGAATGTTCTATGATGTGTTACCTTATGGTGTATCATTTGATAAATGTGAAATAATTCGTGAGATTTGAGACAGCATGGTCTCGCAATTCAAGGTCACTTGGGGTGAGTGTAGAGGGAGTATGTTATGCGTTGAAGAGAATTAGTATTATTTCCAAAGCAATCAAGGATAAATCGGAGGGAAAGTGATTGATTAGCCATAGTTGAATTTGGCATGTTGGGGTCTGTGATCCGTTCATTCAGCATGATCGAGTTATGCATTTGATTTGTGGCGGTACGTGTGAGGTTTGTTGGCCGCCGTAATTGATAACATTCTAAACCATTCTACTGTTGTGGCTTGCTATGTGGAAGCAGATTCCGGAAGGGCTATGGTAGCTTGGACTACTACTTGCAGATTTGCATATTCTACGGTTATGGGAAATTACCAGTGTATTGCTATGATTCTCCAAAAGTGAGTTAAGTGGAAGGTTCTTATATGATGAAATGTAAAAATATTAATGAATTCGGAGTTATGATGAAAATCGTATTCTATCGTATGTTGGCACGTTGGGTGCAGTGAGTAGCATGGAAATACGAAGTGAGGATCAAGGTTGCAGTTCAGTGTTGACAAGGATGTCACGGGCTCGGATGAGCAAGGAAAGGGTTGAATGATTAGAGTAAATTGGTATTGTCCTCGGTGTCACCTGAGATCGATATGTTATGGAAGAGGTTTTGCATCGTGGTTAAGGATTCTGGATCGCTTTCAGCGTTAGTGCGTCCGATGGTTTAGATGTGCGGACCCGTTATTTATTTTGGAAGATTGTGAGAGCCTGTCCTACGGGAAGATTGTATAAGTGTGACATGTAGTCACTTGATTGGCTAAATATTTAAACCAAGTATGAGGATTATGGTAATATCATTAATTTGAGAATTTATGCCTTGAGGGCATTTTGTATATTGGGTTATGAACTGAGGAGGTTGCTCTATGATGGTTATTCTTATGTGAGATGAGGCAAAAGAGGGTTACTATGGACCTTTGAAAGGTCATTGGCCAAATTGGTGCAATCAGAAATCGGCTTGAGATCGGTGGATTGATTTATTTGTGAACATGGCTTTATATAAGGCCAGTTGTGTTCCTTTCACAGAGCGTTCCCTATGGAGGAACAGTCGGGGTGTTATTTTTTTCATCAGCTATTCCAGGTAATGATGTGTTGCAATGAGTTGTGAGACGGCTTAGTAAATTCTTATGTGTTGAGGTTCCGCGTTGCGATGATGTTATGTGAGCGGGATGGCTCTTGAGATTTAGATCTTGTATCGCACCTCAGTTGTGCTTGAGTTTTGTAGCCTATAGCACTATGTGCTTTCTCAGGGATGGTATTATGCACTTAACGTGCTTGCAATCAAAATCCGATATTTTTATTTTAACGAGCAGAGTTAGCTCGAAGTGCAATCTCCTTATGTGAGATCTATGTGTGGATCGGGTGGCACGCCATCATGGGTATGTTATTTGGATCGGGTGGCACGCCGCCATGGGTATGTTATTTGGATCGGGTGGCACGCCGCCATGGGTATGTTATTTGGATCGGGTGGCACGCCGCCATGGGTATGTTATTTGGATTGGGTTACGCACCGCAACAGTGTGATGTCGAGTCTGGTCCTCTATATGTTATTTTTTGTGTGTTTCGCTTCCTATCTTCTAAGGAAGGTCCGTGCTAGTGCGGGGGGTTAGTTAATTCCTTCCAGAGTTCGATTTTCGTTTGTGCTATGTTCGGATTGGTGGCCTATTGGCACATTGTGGAGTCATATGAGACTTGTGATCACATTCGAAGGGGCTTATTGCTTGAGCAGTTCGTAGTGGGTAAGATGAGATTGTGGGATTTAGGATCAGTGCAATTGGATTATATAAAGTATATTAAGGAGCGAAGATCATTATTTGGTTTAGAATGTGGTAATGTTTCTTGTCTGAAGTATAGACTCGATGGTCGGTTGACTCGGCAGTTGATTATGAATTTCGGCATCTTATCCGTTGTGGCAGTATTGTAATAGTTAGAGTAAGACCTATGTAGGTCATGAGGTGCAATGGGAGCATCGGATACGTGAAAACTCGATTAATTCAAACAGAAATGTTATTGTGGTCCTATGAGTAAAGTGATGCAAAGTCTGAATTCAGCAGAGTTATGTAGTCATGTTTGAGTACAGTGTATAGTGATTGATACAGTGATCGTATGTTGGAAACAGGCCTGGCATAGAATTTCGGATGTTGGAATTGGGCTCTAAGGCTTATTTGCTTGAATAAAAGGGAATATCTTCAGAATTTATCGAGCCAATGTGCTCAGTTGAGTTGTGATAGCACGGGAAGGTGCATGAGGTGCTAAACAGTGATTTCAGACTACTCCAGTGTAGTTCTCAGCACGTTCGAGGACGAACGTATGTTTAAGTGGGAGAGAATGTAATGGCCCGATCGGTCGTTTTGAGACCTAGCACGTCGTTCAGCAGTCTGAGGCCATGAGCAGCTTCATTTCAGGTATTGTGACTTTTTCACATGGTCGGAATTTAAATTCAGGAAGATCGGAGTTAAATTTAAATGAAAAATTCTCATTTGAGAAGCTTAAAGTTGAAAGAATGAACTAGGATTGGAATTTTGAGTAAACGACCTCGAAATCAGGATTTGAATGTTCTAGCAGGTTCGTATGATGATTTCGGACTCGGGCGTATGCCCTGATTGGGTTTTGGATAACCCGGGAGCATTTTTGCACCTATTGTGGAAGTTAGCATTTTAGAAGGAATTTCTTAAGTTTGGATTGAAGTGCATTTCAGTGTTATCGATGTCCGTTTGGGATTCCGAGACTGGGAATAGCTCCGTATGGTAATTCTGGAGTTGGGAGCACGATCGGAAGTGAATTCGGAGGTCCATAGGTCATTTTGAAGCCATTTGGATAAAGATAGGAAATTGAAGGTTTTTTGAAAGTTTGACCGGAGGTTGACTTTTTGATATCGGGGTCGGAATCTAATTTCGAAAGTTGGAGCAGGTCCGCAATGTCAAATGTGACTTGTGTCCAAAAATTGTAATCAATCGGACGTGATTTGATAGGTTTAAACATCGGAAATAGAAGTTGGAAAGTTCAAAGTTCATAAAGCTCGAATAGGGGTGTAATTAATGGCTTTAGCGTTGTTTGTTATGATTTGAGGCCTCGAGCAAGTCCGTAATGTGTTTTGGGACTGGTTGGTATGATTGGTTGGGGTCCCAGGGGCCTCGGATGTATTCCGGGTGGCTAACGAATCGAATTTGGAGTTTGAAGGAGTGCTGAAGCTGCTACTTCTGGTATTTCCGCTTCTGTGGAAATGGGGACCGCAGAAGCCGTTTTGGTTGGAGCTGCAGGGATCCGCAGATGCGGTTGGGTTTCCGCAGAAGCGGACCGTAGCTGGGATGTGAAGAACCACAGAAGCGGAAGGCCTGGACGTGGATGGGAGCCGCAGAAGCGGCAAGATATCCGCAAAAGCAGAACCGCTTAAGCGGTAAAATTTCTACAGAAGCGGAAACGACTGAAGGCAGAGACTTGTTTTAAATCGGAGTTTTGGTTCTTTTCACCCATCTTTCATGGCTTGGGGGCGTTTTTTGGAGAGCTTCAAAGAGGGATTTCGTCATCTATGTTAAGGTAAGTTATCCCCACCCCTCTTGAGTTGAATATATCAATTATATATGGCTTTAAGCATGGAAATTAGAGTAAATGTTGAGGTATTGGTTGAAAACCAAGAAAATTACAATCTTGGATTTTAGCCACGATTTTGAGTACGGAATTAAGAGAAAGTTATGTATTTGAGTCCCTAAGGTCATGAGTAACCTTTATCTCTAAAAAATTATGGATTCCGGGCATGTGGGCCCGAGGGCATTTTGGTCATTTCACTAAGCGGAGTTGGAAATTTGTATAATCTGAATTGTTAACAAGTATTTAAGCATATTCTCATTAGTTTGTCGTCAATTGGCTAGTTTTGGTGCATTGTGCATTGGTTCGAGCCTTCGAAAGGATGTAGAGTGTCGGTTATGAGTCTTCGGAGCGAGGTGAGTCTCCTTTCTAATCTTGTGAGGGGGAATTTACCCCATAGGTGAAGTAACTAATTATGTGCTCCTATTTGTGGGGGCTACGTACGCACTAGGTGACGAGAGTCCATGCGTAGCTACTATTATGGTATTGTCCAGGCAGTTAGGACCCAAAAGCATGTTGCACGTGGATTAATTGTGAACCCATTGGTAGCTTGAATTGCTTAACTCACATTGAATCAGTAAGTAAATTTCTAAAAGGATTAAACTTCATTTCTTAAATTGTTAAATGATAATTGGTTTTATTTGAATAAATATTCCCCGATAACTTCTTATTTGAGTGATTGAGCATGTATTTTATGTGTGCCTGCGTCGCATGGATGATTCGCGAGTAGGACATGTGTTTAATTATGGAACGAGCCGAATTCCTCGATGAGAATAGATGCATCTATGGTTTGTGTCGCTCGACCCTCGGCAGTGCACAATTAACATTTCTGTTGGAGCGGGCCGTCGACCTCGGCATGATATGCGCATGTTTATCTGTTACTTGAAAATTGTAAATGTGGAATTGGCCCTACGTGGCTTGATATAAACTGATAAGATAATAAAGAACAGACTTTAGAATCCCTTGATTTATTGTTGAAGGTGTTTACCTGTTTTTCTGGCCCCACAATCAGAATTTCTATACAAATCCATGATTATCCTCGCACTTATAAAATATTGCTAATTGACCTCTAGTGAGTGTCAGAGTTGGCCATCTCGTCTCTACCCCTTCGGGATTAGGCGGGATACTCACTGAGTACACATTGATTACGTACTCATACTACACTTCTGTGCATTTTTGTTGCACAGGTATATATACCTCTAGCAACCTATTGGGCATAGCAGCACGGACGACTCTGGGACTTGGTGAGCTGCATTGTTCGAGACGACCCGCAGCCAGTGTAGTTCCTTTCGGCATTTTATTATTTTTTCCATGTCCACTGTATTTCAGACAGATGTTGTATTTTACTTTCCTTATCGATAGTTGCTCATGTACTTGTGACACTAGGTTTCTTGGATGGGTTTCAATGGATTTCTACTAATTGTTATTATTTAAATTTGAATTCAAGTAGTGAACTTTTATTTATGAAAATGGAAGGAAAAACCTTAGATTTTCAAAAGTATTAAAAGAGGAATTAATTGATAAGTTAGTTGGCTGGCCTGACAGAGGTGTATGGCGCCACCACGACTCTTAGTGGATTTGGGTGACAGAACCCTTATGCGGGTCCGCCAACTATGTAACTACATCATCTGATTGGGGAATCACCCTCCTCCTCTTGGGAGGCCTCTCGGACTCTAGCACTGGCTGGGGCTGTGCTGGGCTGCTGGTGCTGGGTCCTAGAATAGCAAATTTAAAGGCAGGTGATTCGCTTTCAACCTATTAACCTCGACCCGTAACTCCTTCACAGACTCTTTGGAAGCCCGAGTCTTCCTCATCTTCTTGGCATCCCTTGCAAGCTCCTTGAGAGACTTTCCATTTGACTCAACATCGTCCGTAAGAAATTTCTGGTTCTCAAGAATCTTCTTCTGGTTGTCCAGAAGATCCTTGAGAGTGTCCTTAATAGACTGTGGAACCTGTGGAGGGGGAGGTGCGGACTGGGCTGCCACCATAGTAGATAGTACAAACAACCTAGATTAAGTTGTCTGCATCCAGTTGTTGATGCTGGTAAGGGCCTCGCTCAGACGGTTGGCAGTCAATGGGTATGCATTGGTGGAGGGTATGTCTGGCACTGTAGAAGTAGATGGACCTGAAGCCATGTCTGCTGAGGCGGAAAAAGGCTGAGTAGAAGCCACTGCCACTACTGGCTCTTCAGACTGGCTAGTTGAAGCATTGTCTTTTACCTTGTAGTGCTTGCCTTTAGGGTTGTCATCACCCTGCAGGCTATACCAGGAGAACGATGCCTTTGGCTTCATCTTCATGTCAAACTTCCGCTTGTCCACCTCTAACTCTTCCAGGCACATTGTCAGGAAGTTGGGGAAAGGATGATTTCTGTCACCTTCATTCACTACCCATGTAATGACCTGGGAGATCACATTCCAGACGTTAATCGGGTACCCCGCCATAATTGATGCTACCAATATAGCTCGGTGAAGAGGGAGTGAGTTGTCGTGGGTGGTTGGGTCTAGCCTGCTACACACAAATGTCTTCCACCTCTTAGCCTCAAAATTCAGATTTCTCCACAATATCTTCACTACCACAGTCAACCACTCGAGGGTGGAACCTGGGATTGCCAAGTATTCCGCCAACCAAGGACGAGCTTCCTCACCCAATTGCATCTTCTCATAAAACCCAAGTAGTTATTTATTGTATTGCCATCAAATTTTACCGTCAAGTTTTGCACTTTGGTAACTGTGGTGCCCTTTTTTATGTGGGCCATATTTGTGTAAAACTCTTTCACCAAGTGCTCATTGGTGTCTCTCACTTGGCCTATGAAATAGTCCTATCCCGCTCTCATTCTGAACTGCCTCAACACATTGGGGTTGTGAGGCTCGAGGTAATGTATAATGAATTTTCGCTCTGGTATTAGCTTCCTCTCGGGCGACCACACTCTAAACTTGTGATAGGAATCTCACTCACAAACCGGTCCTTCCATGCCTCCGGGTTCTTAGTCCTATCCACCCCACCTAGTTGGGGCTCACCCCCTTCTGCTTCTTCCTATTCTTCTCCTACTGTACCTTCTCCAGCTAATGAAGCTGTAGAAGAGGTGGAGTACTCATCCTACTGCCTTCAACTAAGCCCTTAGATGACTCAGAAGATATATGAACAGAGGCTTGGGCAGTGGGGGAAGCTGGCGAATTAGAATATTAGCTTCGATGTGAGCCTAGTTGGTGAGTTCTGTTAGTTTCTTTGTTTCTTCTTTTCTTTTCTTCTTTTTGCATTGATTTCGTGTTCATCCACCTGACTTGTTGTTCCTCTTTTCCTTTTGTTTATTTAATCAAACTGCTATTTGAACAGGGTTTTGTATTAATTTAAGTATAGTCACTTTCCATTTTAATTAATTACCTTCATGATTAGATGATTTAGGATGTTCAGGTTTTGATTAATTTTGTTAATTCTGTCCTGTCTTGATTTTGGTTTTGTTTTGATTTTCTTTTCTTTTCTAGTATGGTTTAATGTGATAATCTGATTTAGTTCAATTGCCAATTACTTGTCTATTGATTTTTAGATTTAATTGCATGATTGTTAATTAGTTTAATGGTTAGGATCTTCTGGGTATAACTGAATATTCAAAGCTTCCACTCAGTTAAATATGGTCACCTTCTTGACCAGGGTAACAGGATTGGGGTGGGCTAGTAATTTTAGGGATATTCATCGATATTTTGGGCATTTAGTAATAGGTTAGAATGTTGTAGGTTGAAATAGAACTTCCTAGAAGCTTCTAGATGGGATTCAAACTGAAAATTGCAGAAAGTTAGGATATTAACTTGAGAAACAAGTCAATAAATAGAGGACTAATCTGAAAATAAAATAGAGACTAAAAGGAAAATAGGAAATCTGAGGGCTGCCCTCCCTTGTGCTTATAAATAGACATGCCCTTGCCTTCACTCACAAGTTTTCAGCCACAAAAATTCTCCCCAAAACCTCTCCTACAGATCTGAGCCTTTAAATTCGAATTTCAAATCAGCAGAAGTTGAAACTCCTCTTTAGATCTTAGATTCCTACTAAAAATACAAAAACAAAGGCAAATATAGGAGAAAATAAAAAAAAATATTGTTTCATTGCTTCCCCTTTAGGTCATTTTCGAATTTCAGCCTCTAAATCAACATTCTAGCTTACTTTGGATCGAGAAGTAATTTGAATTCTACTGTTTCTGTTCAATATGGAGATTTAAAAACAGTTCGAGTCAGTTGAGCATCGGATCTGATTAGTTCGAAGTTGACTGTTGGTTATTCGCTGATTGTGTTTATTGCTGGTTCATTTTCTGATCATTTTGGTGTTGTTTGTGGGTTGCTATATTAGTCTCGTTTGATTTAAAATAGTTCTGGACCACTGAGTCATTTCTGGGCTAAAATCAGCTGTGTTTGTTGCTATTTGAACTCCAAATTGCTGATGTCTGTTATCTGATGTTGCTGATCTCTCCTTCTTCTTAATTTCAAACTCCAGGTACACAATTATATCCCTGATGACTATGAGCTGAAATGTGCAGAAATGAGTTTATGTGAAGAATGAATTTACTTGAAGAATTTAGTACTGATTTAGTTCATTTCCAGATCTGTACATCCAACATTTAGCTCATTGACGTGGTTTAAATTTTCGCTTGTTTTTGTACTAAATGAACCGCTAAAACTGTAATCTCATAACTGGAATTGGCTTCGTATTAATTTCAGTATTCTACCCTAGCTAGTTAGTTTGTGTTAATTTTAACTATAGAGATTATTAATTGACTGATGATTCTCTAGTGGATTCGAAGTTCCATATAGAATAGACGTTGAATGGAAGTGAAGCTCGGAATATGAAGTTATGTGCTTTACTGCTAAAATAAAGTAGTCCCTGATATTAAGAGTTGTAAACTCGAATTTCCGATTCAGTAGTTAATTTCCGTTCTGTAATAATTTTCAATCCGGATTCAAAACCAGTTTGGTAATAGATTTATAGTATTTTGTTGATGTGTTCAATTGTTCAAAACAAGATCAATGGTTGCCTGGGCATGTTAACAGATTGAAGTCAAATTTGTTGCTTGGGCCCTTTGTGGACGTAAGGCTTAGTCCTGATCTGGGACTGCCTTTTCGTTTGGATTTGTACGAAGGCCCATGTTTTGGGCAGCCTTCTCATAAGTGTTGAGGCTGTTAATGTAAACCCCTGAATTCGGAGTCAAAGTTTGACATAATAGTATTGAACAATTTAATTAGGACTTTTTCTGTATTATTAGAGACAAAAAATATAGAAAATCATAGTTGCTTTAGGATTGCCCTTTAATGAATAAAAATGAGACGAGTCTCGCCAAATAGAACGCATAAAGTGCGGGGCCCTCTTTAAATGTATATACTAAAATACTTAGAATTCGGGACGGGCCGTTTAGCGAATTTCACGGCTTTCCCCAAAGATAATAACACGTTAGTTGCTTTAGGTCCGTTACTTAAATAATTTTACCTTCCTAAATATGGGTGCACATTTACGTGACCCAAATTCAAATCTCAACGAAGTCTAAATGTGTCAAAAATTGCAGGTGCATTTATTTGACGCAGTTCGAGACATGTTTTCACGACGTTGCAATTCTATTAAAATAATAATAATAAAGCGGTTCAAAGTTAAAAACACATAGGTCAAAACATGTACTAAAATCAAATAAATAAGCCAAATATAACAGTTGAGCGACCATGATAGAACCACGGAACTCGGGAATGCCTAACACCTTCTCCTGGGTTAACAAAATTTCTTACTCAGATTTCTGGATCGCGGACTGTTAAACAGAGTCAATAATTTCCTCGATTCGGGATTCAACCGGTGACTTGGGACACCATTAATCTCCCAAGTGGAGACTCTGAATCTTTTAAATAAATCCCGTTTCGATTGTCACTTCAAGTTGGAAATAACTCCCTTTATTATGCCCTTGCGGGTGTAGTGAAAAAGGAGGTGTGACAGCTCTGGCGACTCTGCTGGGGAAACAAACCCAGAACTTCGGTTCAGGGTTTAAGAATTCGAGCTTGGAATAATTGTTATATTTGGCTCTATCTGATTTTCCTATATGTTTCATGCTGAATGTGCTAAATGCTTTACCGTTTTGATATTATCCGAACTGTATATATAGAATTGTCACGAAACTCTTCTCTTCTCATCTCCAGGGATGTGCTCACTGGTGGAGACTCCCTATTTTGTTAGTGTCATACCTTAAAATAAGAAAGAGACTCGGACAAGTTACTAAGCCGGACGATCTTTCGGGTCCCCGGTACGTAGCCCCCTCCTCGACTCAAGTTGTCCGCTTGGGTGCACAGTCTAGAACATATACCTAGGTTCTGCACCTAGAATAACTCGACCACATGCCGGATCCCTAGTAGGAATGCTTATTTGCATCACGTGCATATGACTTAGGGGACTCAACACAAGGGTTGGGTCCGTCTAGGACAGGTAACCTGAAATGAAAAAGACCATCCTGATGCATCTTACGTGTTGCGTGTACATTTATTTGTCTCAGACTCGCATGCTGACCGGCTTTGAATATATGAAAAAGATGGGAAAAAAGAGAAATAGCAGTGTAGAGAGTTAATTCCCTATTTTAGAAAAACCAATGTCCAAATCGTGCCGAAACTCTACTGAATTTTTGAAAAAAAAAAGAAAAAGAAAAAAGGAGTCTCATTTTCAAGAAATATAGTTTTATTTACCACAAAAAAAACAATGATGAAAAAGAGTCTTGTTCTCACAAATAGTTTGTTTTGTTTGCCCGAACTACGCTAGTTTGATTCTCACAGGGTGTGGGATATGTAGGCAACCCTCATCGGGTCCAACATCTTTTTGCAAAAATAGCCCAAAATGAACAAAATTTTGTCCTTATTGTAAATAGGTAAGCTGATGTCGTTTTGTCAAAAATAGCCGAATGTTCCCGAAAGGGACGTCGGAAGGCTGATTTTGCATAAGCGGCCACCTTTGGTCTTTTTCCAATTTTTGCCCAGATATCAGGCACAGCCTTAAAATCTTCCTCCGGAGGTGCTGAAAGGCCGTATCTGTAAAGCTGGACTTTGGTCTTAGAATTAGAAAATATGAAGAAACGAAAATGAGTCCATTTTTTTGAGTCAAAAAGAATAAAGTCATAAGTCACTTAATCAATTTAATAAATGTGCAGGATGAGCACAATCCTAATTGAACCTTCCTCATTCATAAGTAAAACCCCTTTGGAGTTGCGGCTGTGGTGGAATGATTTAGGTAGAGAAGGGCAAAACGAGGTCAAGAAATACTTGGGGGGCCTTCCCGGATTGTTGGAAATTATACCCAGGGGAGACATCATAAGGGCTTTGGTCACATGCTGGGACCCAGCTCATAATGTATTTCACTTTTTGGATTTTCAGCTTACCCCAACACTGGAGGAGATATCCGTTACATCGGGGGTCCCAAGGTTTCTTTGAGGCACCAATACCTAATTGCTCCAAGGACCGTAGTCGTGCACAAGTTTCTAGATTCATTGAAAATAAGCAGGACGGTACACGACCCAGACTTGGCAGCTGGTTTTTGTACTATGGCATTCATATACAATAGATATGGTCATGTGTGAGGATTCAACAAGCCAGAGAACAAAATACGTAGCAAAGGAAACCGCATGAAGTGGGAAGAACATAGGCATTTTTGCATTTATGGTGGCCTTTTTGGGGCTTCTGGTGTTCCCCAGAAAAGACGAGAATATTGACATCCGCTTAGCTGGGGTTGTTAGTACTTTACTCACTCAAGCCAACAGTACCCTCGCACCCATGATAGTGGCCGAAATCGTCCGCGCTCTTACGGTTTGCAGAGCCGGCGCGGACTTTTTTTAGGGTTGTAATGTGCTGCTGAAATGTAGATGATTGAACACTTGTGCCATCGTCCTCGATTTATAAGTTACGGGTCGTCAGGGAAGACATGCATAGAGGAGTTTCCTACGATGGTAAAAGGGGTTATCTTACCAGATGGGGTCATAGAATGGGTAACATGCCTTTGTTCCATCACTGCATGCCAGATATAGTGGACATATGGCTGGTTATCTGTGGATGAAATCATATATATGTCAGCCACCGGATCTCATTTCCTAATGATGGGATTTAGGAGTATTCAGCCCTATGCTCCATTCGAGTTATGAGGCAGTTGGGGAGATGCCAAATAGTCCCAAAGGATGAAGATCTCAGCGTCCAAGTAGTTGAGATAAGACCTGACGGTCAATTTCATGAAGAGGTAATTCGCAAAATCTGGAACGAATGTCAGTACTTAACAGCAAACACTTATGTACAAGATCGATCTAGGGGTGAAGTGTTGCTGGGATACCTTGCTAGGTATAGGAGAGAAATTGTGTACGAGAGGCCAGCCAAGAGGCACCATCTCCAGGAGTTCATCGAGGCGTCGCAAGAACAGTGGGACTGGTTGGCCAAAGAACACAGGTACAAGGCTACGACAAGCAAGCTAGAGAAGCAAGTCATAGATTTGCAATTTGAGAAAGATTTGCAGGCCGCCACGGATAAAGGCGAAAAGAAGAAACTAACTGAAGAAAATGAGGCCCTTCGAACCTAAATTCAAAAGATGAAAATAGCGGTGGAAAATCCTATCCGAAGTTCCAAAGATGCAAAGCTCATAGATAATTTGATACAGAAGGTGAATGATTATAGTTTTGATTTAAATAAAGCAGAAAAGGAGCTAGCGAGGGCTCGGAAACAACTTGCTGAAAATATGGCGAAAAGAGCATGGCTGGTTAAGCAATTGAAAAAAGAGTTCGACAGTGAGGTTGCAGGGTTAAATAAAAAGATTATCGCCGTGGAAAATAAGAAAATCAAACAAGCAAAAGACTTCAAGGTTAAAACAGAACAGTGTTATATGGATATGGCATGACTAGAAATGGATTTCCAACAACTCCAAGGGCAGAATCAGGTAGCTGAACAAACTTTGGAAGCTAGAACTGAGCAGATTGGGCGGTTATTACAGGAAAAAGGTGTCATAAGAGAGAGAATCATAAGAGTCGCCCAACACATCGCCATGAAGTACAACAATTGTGAAGATATGCCTCAATCTATGTTCTTCGCTACCGTGATGATTTTTGTTCGCCAAGTGATGGAGGATCTCCACCACCTCCAAGGGGATTTAGCTAATCGACCCGCGGCAAGGCCGAATGATGCCTCGCGGGTCCCAGGGGCAGTCGAAACACTAATGTATTCGTGATGTCTTGAGTCTGTATTTCTTTTCCGTTAGAGTCTGTCAGTTGGAGTCTGTATTTTCTTTTTGGGGGTTAGTTGTTCTTCGAGTCTGTAGTTTATCTTTCAGCGGGGGCTGTTAGTTCTTGTTTAAGTCTGTTGGATTTTGAGTCTTTGTAATCAACGTTTGTTTTGTTATGAAAAATTGAAAATCCCAAAAAATGTTTTGATGTTTTATTACCTTTTATCTGTAAGAACTACGCTTGGTCTGATTCATGCGGGGTCGTGATATGTAGGCAATCTACATAGAATTCGACCGTAACCATATGAAAAAGAGAAAAAAAAGCGGAAAAACAAGAAAAAAAGAGGGGGAAAAACAAGAGAGAAGAAGAAAAACAAAATGAGAGAAAATAAGAAACCAAACGAAAGAAACAATGGCAGAACAAGAGGGAATGAGAAAACGGGAACAAAGAGAAAACAAGGGGGAAGAAATAAAAGTAAAAGTTGCAATCGGGAATAAAGAAAGTCGAGATGACGCAAGCAGTTGAGCAAATGCATAATAAAAACCGTTAACTGCTTAGGTGCATTCATTCCCCAAATGTGCGGTTATCTATTTGTTAATGCTCTAACCGCTAACAACGTTGTTGTTGATGATGAGTGCAGGCAAGTGGTTAAGTTGACTGGCATTCTGGAAACCCATCCATACAACACCCGCTCTAAGGATACATCAAAAATGGTCAACCAAGAGCTAGAAGCAAGCATTGTCGACCCGTCCAAGGAAGAAGAAGTAGTGCTTGTCAACGCCATGAAAGAGGGGATGTATAAATTGAAGCAGCAAATGGCCGAGATGTACCAGGACTGGGCAAAGGGACACCCACTACCAGCCTATCCTGCTAACCCTGCATGCATCCTACCATTAGCTCAGCCATAAGATCCCCCCACAGTGAATTCCTCTCCGGCCTACCCTACCTACCAGCAATACTACGCAACTACTTCCCAAACACCACCACCTCCACCACACAAACAAATCCCATGCCCTCCACCACCAACTACTCCTGTGTTTGTGGCTCCTCCACCCACCGCATTACACAGGTCTTCTAGTGAACCCCTATTCCAAACCCATGAAAACCACTATTACCCACCTGAACCCACCTTCAAACCACCAGAACCATACTCTCACTCTCCCCATTTTGATGTCTCAGCTAAAGAAGAGAAGCCTCCTAAAAACCCTGAGCAGGAGGAGATGATACGAAAGTTTAAGAGCTTAGAGCAGTCATTGAGAAATATACAGGGTCTCGGAGGACAGGTGAGTGTGGCCTACAAGGATTTGTGCTTGTTTCCCGATGTCCAGTTACCTGCGGGATTCAAGTTACCCAAGTTTGATCTGTATGACGGACATGGTGATCCGATAGCCCATCTGAGGGGATTTTGCAGTAAGATGAGAGGAGCTGGGGAAAGGAATGAGTTATTAATGGCGTACTTTAGTCAAAGTCTTATTGGTGTGGCCTTGGAATGGTACATGCGGCAAGATCATGCTTGATGGTACAATTGGGATGATTTGGCCAAAGCATTTGCAGGCCACTTTCAATATAATCTCGAAATTGTCCCTGACCGTCTATCACTGACCAAAATTGAGAAGAAGCCGGGGGAAAGCTTCAGAGAGTACGGTTTCCGGTGGAGAGAACAGTTGGCAAGAGTCGATCCTCCAATGAAGGAAAGCGAGATGGTTGATTGCTTCCTGCAGGCTTTGGAGCCTACCTACTATGGTCACCTGGTGTCAGCAGTAGGAAAAACTTTCAACGAGGTAGTGAAAATGGGAAGCATGGTGGAAGAGGGTATCAAGTCCAACAAAATTATAAGCTATTCGGCGATCAAGGCAACTACTCAAGCTATCCAGAGCGACACTGGAGGGGTATTGGGAAAGAAAAAGAAATAAGATGTTGTAGTGGTGGAATCGAGAGCTTGGTCTAGGGGCCCATCACCATATTATCATCAACCACAACCTCATCCCCAAACCTACCCACACACCCCATATGGCCCATCGCAACACTACTACCCACCTCCTGTCCCCCATTTCTCCGTCAACCATGTCTAAATATACCCCCAACCTCCTACCCATGCGTAATGGCGCGCACCCATCCCATAAAATACTTACCCAACTCAAAGCACCTACCCACCCCCGAGTGCCTACAGAAACCCCACTGGAATCGGTTTTCGACCCAACCCTGCTTCCAAGAATGATAGGCTGCAGAAGAAGAAGACTTTCACTCCGTTGGAAGAATCTTACACCAGCTTATACCACAGATTGAGACAGTTGGGCATGTTAAGTCCGATTTAACCCAAATTGCCAAATCCTCCCCCAAGGAACCTGGACCACTCGGTGAGTTGCGAGTATTGCTCGGGTGCTCCGGGACATGATACAGAAAAATGCTGGCATTTGAAAACGGCCATCCAAGAGCTCATTGATACCCGCCGAATTGAATTGCAGGCCCTAGAGGCGCCTAACATCACTCAGAATCCATTGCCAACCCATCACGAGACCTATATGATTGAGTTAGTGCAAAAGGGAGAGTACATGAAGCCTTCACAAACCGTAATGATGATCAGGGCCAGTGAGGATAGATCAATTAAGAAACCAACCAGTGGGAGGGTATTGATCAAGGTAGAGGAGACAGTTAGCGAACCAGTGGTGGTGATAAAGAAGGAGCCTTTGAGCAATGTTGCAGTAAAACAAGAATCAACTAAAGTGGTGGTGTTGGGGGCAGCTGTCAAGCCCGTTGTGATCGCAAAAGGGGCTCGCACAGAACCAGTTATCATCAAGCCCATGACTCAGTTACCAGTAGTCAGTGAAAAGGCCGTCCCATGGAATTACGGCTGAGTGACAATGACGTATATGGGGAAGGAAATTAAAGAAGAAGTTTCTGAAACCCATGGGCTTACTCGTTCAGGGAGATGCTTTGCCCTTGAAGAGCTGAGAAAAGCTAAAGCAGCCAAAGATAATCCAGCTCCAGTTAAAAGGGTCGTAACTGAAAAAGAGGCAAAAGAATTCTTGAATAAGATGAAGGCACGAGATTACTCCATTGTAGAACAGTTGAGAAAAACCCCGGCACAGATCTCAATGCTATCTTTATTGATCCATTCGGACGAGCACCGCCGGGCATTGATGAAGATTCTGAATGAAGCCCATATTCCTGATAAGATCTCTGTGAATCATCTGGAGAAAATAGCAAACAAGATTTTCGAGGTCAACAGGGTTACATTTTCTGATGATGAGCTGCCTTTGGAGGGCACTGAGCATAATAGAGCACTCTACCTCACGGTGAAATGTGAAGACTCTGTGGTCAGCCGAGTGTTGATTGACAATGGGTCCAGCGCAAACATCTGCCCTCTCTCCACCTTGGAAATGTTAAAGGTGGACAGTAAAAGGATCCATAAGAATAGAATTTGCGTGCGAGAATTTAATGGAGCAGGAAAGGACACGGTTGGGGATATCGTGTTGGAACTGACGATAGGACCAGTTGAATTTACTATGGAGTTCCAGGTTCTCGACATGGTTGTTTCTTACAATCTCTTGTTAGGCCGACCTTGGATTCATGCAGCAAAAGCAGTGCCATCTACCTTGCATCAGATGGTCAAATTTGAGTGGGACCGGTAGGAAATTATGGTGCATGGGGAAGATTGTTCGTGTAATACCATTATGCCTTTCGAAGAAGCTGAGGATGACAAAGGTCCATGGGTTTACCAAGTCTTAGACACAGTATCAGTTGAAAAGATCCCGGAAGGAGAGTGTATTCCTATGCCCAGGGTAGTTGTTGCATCTGTCATGGTGGCCTTGGAAATGATAAAGAATGGATTCTTACGTGGAAAAGGCTTGGGTGCTTCTTTGCAAGGAATCACACAGCCGGTATCTCTTCCTGGAAACCTGGATACTTTTGGTTTAGGCTTCAAGACCACTGCTGCTGACATAAGGTGAGCTAAAAAGATGAAAAAGAGAAAATGGACCCTTCCAAAACCCATCCCCCGCCTTTCCCGTTCCTTTTTCAAGCCTGGTACTAAGAAGCGCCCAGCAATGGCAATGCCTAATTCTGCGGTGGTGGAACCCGACAAGGAGCTTATTGAGAGGTTTGAGAAGCTATTTGACGAGCTGAATGTGATGGAGGTAGGAGAAGGTCCAAGCAAGGCAGATGTGCAGTTTGTGGGGCCCCATGCAAAGCTTAATAATTGGGAAGCTACTCCTCTTCCTACCCAGAGGGAGTCTTGGTAGTTAGTTTTGATTTTCCTTTCAGTTTAATCTGGATTATTTCCAAGGTTGTAATTCGGATGCTATGTTCCATCCGTTTGGACGAGTTAAACCTTGTTATCTTAAAATTTTAATGAAATGCAATTTCCTTCCCTTTTCATTCCTGATAGCCTTTATTTTGTCTTTCTTTTCTTTCTTGTACAGTCCCTTTTATGCTGGTTTTACTGATGTATCATGCATGAGGAGTCTTCGGCCTAGGCTTCAATACCAATCTAACTCCGAAATAATAATACAAGAAATTGAGTGTGATGACGAGGTAGAATATGATGATGAATAAGCCTTGGAAGAAATCAGTAAAGAATTAAGCCAATTTGAAGAAAAACCCAAACCTAATCTGAATGACACAGAGGCAATCAATTTAGGGGATCAGGAGAATGTACGGGAAACGAAAATAAGTGTCCATTTGGAACCTCAGCTCAGAGAAGGGATAATTAAAGCATTGTTTGAATACAAAGATGTTTTTGCGTGGTCATATGATGATATGCCTGGTTTAAGCACCGATTTGGTGGTCCACAAGTTGCCCACCGACCCAGCATGCCCTCCTGTCAAGCAGAAGCTGAGGAAATTTAAAACAGATATCAGTGTGAAAATTAAAGAAGAGGTCACCGAGCAGTTTGAGGTGAAGGTCATCCGGGTCATGCGGTATCCCACCGGGTTAGCTAATGTTGTGCCTGTGCCAAACAAGGATGGAAAGACCAGAGTGTGTGTTGATTACCGTGATCTCAATAAGGCAAGTCCAAAAGACAACTTCCCACTGCAAAACATCCATATATTGATTGACAATTGCGCCAAACATGAGATTGGTTCCTTCGTGGATTGTTATGCGGGCTATCAACAGATTTTGATGGATGAAGAGGATACGGAAAAGACAACATTCATCACGCCTTGGGGAATGTATTATTATAGGGTCATGCCATTTGGGTTGAAGAACGCAGGGGCAACATACATAAGGGTGATGACCACCATGTTCCATGACATGATACATCGGGAAATTGAAGTCTATGTAGACGACGTGATCATAAAGTCGAGGAAGCAATGTGACCATGTCAAGGACCTGAGGAAGTTTTTTCAGAGACTACGCAGGTACAACCTCAAGCTTAATCCAGCGAAGTGTGCATTTGGAGTACCGTCTGGGAAACTGCTGAGGTTGGTGGTAAGTCGATGCGGTATTGAGCTAGACCCGTCCAAGATCAAAGCCATTCAAGAGCTACCGCTGCCTAAGAACAAAAAAGAGGTGATGAGTTCGCTTGGCAGGTTAAATTATATCAGCAGGTTCATTGCCCAGCTCACAACGACTTGTAAGCCCATCTTCAAGCTGCTAAAGAAGGATGTTGTGGTCAGATGGACGGATGAATGTCAAGCAGCATTTGCCACGATTAAGGAGTATTTGGCCAGTCCACCTGTGTTGGTCCCACTGGAGCCAGGAAGACCCTTGATCCTTTATCTGACAGTTTTGGATAACTCTTTTGGCTGTGTACTGGGGCAACATGACATCACGGGAAAGAAAGAGCAAGCGATTTACTACCTCAGCAAGAAGTTCACATCTTATGAGGTGAATTATACTCAGCTTGAGAGGATGTGTTGCGCCTTAACCTGGGTAGCGCAGAAATTGAAACATTACTTGTCATCATATACCACCTATCTCATCTCTAGGTTAAACCCATTAAAGTATATTTTTCATAAACCCATGCCCACTGGGTGGCTCGCAAAGTGGCAAATCGTGCTTACGGAATTTGATATTGTCTATGTGACCCGGACTGCAATGAAAGCACAAGCGGTGGCTGATCATCTAGCCGAGAATCCAGTTGATAATGAATATGAACCTTTGAAGACATACTTACCTGATGAAAAGATAATGCATGTTGAGGAATTAGAACAAGTCGAGAAGCCAGGATGAAACTGTTCTTTGATGGGGCTGCCAACACCAAAGGCGTCGAGATAGGAGCAGTGCTTATTTCTGAGACAGGGCAGCACTACCCTGTTACAGCTCAACTTCGTTTCTATTGCACCAATAACATGGCTGAATACGAGGCGTGTATCTTGGGTTTGAGGTTGTCTATAGATATGGGTGTCCAGGAAATCTTGGTCATGGGTGACTCGGATCTCCCGGTGCACCAGATCCAGGGGGAATGGGAGACACGAGACTTGAAGCTCATACGGTACCGGCAATGTTTGGATGAACTTTGTCAACGGTTTCAATCAATAGATTTCAGGCACATCCCAAGGATTCATAATGAAGTTGCCGACGCTTTGGCTACTTTGGCGTCAATGTTGCATCATCCAGATAAGGCTTATGTGGACCCTTTGCAGATTCAGGTCCGAGATCAGCATGCCTATTGTAACATGGTGGAAGAAGAACTTAATGGTGAGCCGTGGTTCCATGATATCAAAGAATACCTCAGGATGGGAGTATATCCAGCACAGGCCACAGGGGATCAAAAGAGAGGCAAGCAGATTTTTCCTCAGTGGAGGAGTGTTGTACAAAAGAACTCCAGACCTTGGTTTATTAAGATGCATGGATGCTAAACAGGCTACAGTTATCATGACCAAGGTACATGCAGGAGTTTGTGGACCTCATATGAGTGGATATGTATTGGCAAAGAAGATTCTCTGAGCAGGTTATTATTGGCTTACTATGGAATGGGATTGCATCAGTTTCATGCGCAAGTGTCATCAATGTCAGGTACACGGGGATTTGATTCATTCTCCACCATCTGAATTGCATACAATGTCGGCACCATGTCCTTTCGTTGCTTGGGGAATGGATGTCATTGGGCCGATAGAGCCAACGGCGTCAAATGGGCAAAGGTTTATTCTGGTAGCCATTGATTACTTCACTAAGTGGGTAGAGGCGAAAACTTTCAAATCTGTGACCAAGAAAGTAGTGGTCGATTTTGTGCATTCAAATATCATCTGTCGCTTCGGAATCCCGAATATAATTATCACGGACAATGGTGCCAACCTCAACAGTCATTTGATGGTGGAGACATGTCAGCGGTTTAAGATCTCGCACCGCAATTCCACCCATATTATCCTAAGGCGAATGGAGCGGTCAAAGAAGCTAACAAGAACATCAAGAAAATACTTCGGAAAATGGTGGAAGGGTCCAGGCGATGGCATGAGAAGTTACCTTTCGCACTGTTAGGCTATCGCACTACTGTCCGCACTTCAGTAGGGGCGACTCCTTATTCATTGGTATCACATCCCTGGCATCATCAGGCTGAACTCTATCCTTAAGGACAAGCAAACGTGGATCATCATACTGACGCTCTCTAATGCGATCACACAAGGAAGACCGAGATACCACACAAGCCAACACCCGGCTAGGCTCCGAAATATCCAATCTCACCATCCGATTGGCCAAAGCCTGAACATCCACTGCAAAGGGTCTCTCCCCAACTGGAATATATGCCAAACTACCCATACTCACCGCCTTCCGGCTCAAAGCATCGGCCACTACATTGGCCTTCCCCGGATGATACAAAATGGTAATGTCATAATCCTTGAGCAACTCAAGCCACCTGCGCTGCCTCAAATTTAGATCCTTCTGTTTGAACAAGTGTTGAAGGCTACGATGATCGGTATACACCTCACAAGATACGCCATATAGGTAGTGCCTCCAAATCTTTAA
>MU693060.1:49695-91778 GCA_026770625.1 Nicotiana glauca
GCATGAACTATGGCAGCCAACTCCAAATCATGAACGGGGTAGTTCTTCTCATAAGGCTTCAACTGACGAGAAGCATAAGCAATAACTTTACCCTCCTGCATCAACATACATCCAATCCCAACTCTCGAAGCATCACAATACACGGTGTAAGAACCTGAGGCTGATGGCAAGACTAACACTGGAGTTGTGGTCAAAGCCGTCTTGAGCTTCTGAAAGCTCTCCTCGCACTCATCCAACCATACGAATGGTGCACCCTTCTGCGTCAACTTGGTCAAGGACGAAGCAATAGATAAAAATCCCTGGACAACCCGGCGATAATACCCTAACAAACCGAGGAAACTCCGGATCTCCGTAGCTAAGGACGGTCTAGGCCAACTCTGCACTGCCTCTATCTTCTTTGGGTCAACCTGAATACCATCACTAGACACCACGTGACCTAGAAAAGCCACAGACCCAAGCCAGAACTCACATTTGGAGAACTTTGCATAAAGTTTCTCCTCCCTCAATCTCTGCAATACTACCATCAAATGCTAAGCATGCTCCTCCTGGCTACGCGAGTATACCAGGATGTCATCAATAAAAACAATCACAAAGGAATCCAAATAAGGCCGGAACACGCTGTTCATCAAATGCATAAACGCGGCTGGGGCATTGGTCAGCCCAAAAGACATAACTAGAAACTCATAATGCCCATATCTTGTCCTGAAAGTTGTCTTCATAATATCAGAATCCTTAATCTTCAACTGGTGATAGCCTGAAAGAAGATCAATCTTCGAGAATACCCTCGCTCCCTGGAGCTAATCAAACAAATTATCAATGCGTGGCAGAGGATACTTGTTCTTCACTGTTACCTTGTTCAACTGCCTGTAATCAATACACATCCTCATTGAGCCATCTTTCTTCTTGACAAACAAGACCAGTGCACCCCACGGTGACACACTTAGGCGAATGAATCCCTTATCTAGAAGGGAGGAATAGAGATGGGCTGAGTGGCCAGCACCAGATCAATACCAAAATCAATGTCCCTGTCCGGCGGCATGCCCGACAGGTCTGCTGAAAACACATCTGGGAAATCCCTCACAACGGGAACCGAATCAATACTAGGAGTCTCAGCTCCAACATCCCTCACAAAAGCCAAATATGATAAACATCCCTTCCCAACCATCCGCTGGGCCTTCAAGAAAGAGATTTCGCGGTTGGGTACATAATCGGTCGAACCACGCCACTCGACTCTCGGAACACCTGGCATAGCCAACGTGACTGTCTTGGCATGACAGTCCAAAATAGCATGACACAGAGATAACCATTCCATGCCCAAAATAACATCAAAGTCTACCATGCTCAAAAGCAACAAATCAACCCCGGTCTCCATACCCCCAATAGTAACAAGACAGGACCGATACACATGGTCCACAATAATAGTATCACCCACCGGGGTAGATACATGCACAGGTAAGGCAAAATACCCTCAGGTCATACCCAGATGATGGGCAAAATATGAAGACATATAAGAGTATATAGATCCGGGATCAAATAAAACAGAAGCATCCCTGTGGCATACTGAGATAATACCTTTAATAACTGCATCAGATGCAATAGCGTCTCTCCTGTCTGGAAGCGTATAGAACCGAGCCTGACCACCACTAGGTCGATCTCCACCCCTAGGGCAACCCCTAACTGACTGACCCTCACCCCTACCTGACTGGGATGGTGCTGAAGCAGATGGAGTGGAAGAGGAGGGCTAATCCCTCTGCTGAGACTGGATACTAAGACGCCGAGGACACTGCCTCCTCATATGGCCATACTCGCCACACTCGAAGCAAATACCAGATGCTGGAGAAGGGGACTGATGGGAACCCCTCGCGCCGGAATGACCAGCCGATGCGCCCTGTGCAGAAGAACCCTGGGCTGAAAAGGCATGTGAAGAGCTATGAGATGGGAGAGCACTAAGTGAAGACTGGCCCTGTTGATACCCCTGGTGACCACGGCCTGAAGATGCCCCACGTTACTCGGGACGAGCCGACTGATGAGGCCTGAAAGAACGACCTCTGCCCTGCTGAAACTGGCCCCTAGACGGAGCACCACTGAAGCTACCTGATCCTCGAGGCCTCTTGGCCTCCCTCTCCTCTCTCTCCTGACGGTGAGCCATCTCAATATCACGAGCAATATCCACAGCATACTCGAAGGTATGGCCCAGAACCCTCTCTCGGGTCATCAGAATACGGATTAGATAAGTGAGTCCATCCACAAATCTCCGAATCCTCTCTCGATCAGTCGGGACCATCCATGGAGCATATCGAGCCAACTCCGAAAATCTCACCTCATACTGAGTCACGGTCATATCTCTCTGACGAAGGTACTCAAACTACCTACGTAGCTCCTCCCTCTGAGACTGCGGTACCCACTTCTCCAGAAAGAGAGTGGAGAACTCCTGCCATGACAAAGGCACTGCACCCCTCAGCCTACGCTGCTCATAAGCCTCCCACCAAGTGAAAGCTACTCCAGAAAACTAAAAAGTAGTAAATGATACCCCACTCGACTCCAAGATCCCTGCAGTCCGGAGCATACGTCGACTCTTGTCGAGAAAACCCTAGGCATCCTCGCCCGGAACACCACTGAAAGTAGGAGGTGAAAGCCTGCTGAACCTGTCAAGACGATGCTGCTCATTGTCTGGCATAGCCAGAATCACATCATCCTGAACCGGGGCAACCGGCTGAACTGGGGAAACCTGCTGAACTGGGGCAACCTGCTGAACCGGTGGTGCCTCTGGTGTCTGTAAACCCTGCACTACCTGCTCCGGCGTGCGAGCAGCGGGGGTCTGATTGCCTCCCTCGGCCTGCGAAGTACCTGCTGCAGTAGGGGCTGAGACGGCCTGAGCCAGGCCAGTGCAAACTGATAAAATATGAGCTAGGGCCTCCTGAAGACCCGGAATCACAATAGGCATAGCTGGTGCCTGGACAGGTGCTGCTGGAGTCTCTACAGCTGGAGCCTGCTCCTGAGTCGGGGCAACTAGTGGGTCAACAGGTGCTGCCTCATCGGCTCTGCCTCGACCACGACCTCGACCAAGACCGCGTCCCCGGCCTCTGGTGGCCTCAGTAGGCGGTACAGGTGGTCGTCCACCACATCCGGTAGCACGGGTTCTCGCCATCTGCGAGTGAATAGAATAACAGAATTTAGTTCTCGGATCAACAAAGTCGCACGATAAGAATTCCAAGAATATGAAGTTTCCTAAAGGTTCTGCAGCCTCTCGAGGATAAATACAGACGTCTCCGTACCGATCCGTGAGACTCTACTAAACCGGCTCATGATTCGAGAGATCAAGTAACCTAGGCTCTGATACCAACTTGTCACGACCCCAACCCGGTCGTGATGGCGCCCAGCACACTACTAGGCAAGCCCGACCATTTATATCAATAACCCCGTTTATTAAATAGATAAAGTTAAGTAACATTTAAGACAAGAATCTGAAATACTGATAATAATGCGAAAAGTCTAACAAAATACCAAAACAGCCTAACTAGGACCCGGTGTCATGACCATGAGCCTCTAATGACGACATAATATCCTACTACAAAGTCTGTCTAATACTAAAAATGTGGAAATAAAGGATAAAGATAGAGGGGAGAATCATCGGCTGCGAACGCCCTGTAGCTACCTCAAATACTCCCAGAAAGAACTCTGAATCAACTGGAATCACTCAGCCTGAGACTGCCCTAGATCTGCACACAAGGTGCAGGGAGTAAAGTGAGTACTTCTAACTCACTGGTAATAGACATAACTAAAGTCTGAAAGTAAGAAAACACAGGAAATGCACAAGGTACTCTATATATAGCAGTTCATATCTAAAACAGTGGAAACAGTATACAACAATTAATACAGTTAAAGAATAATGCATGACAGAATGCAACACGTATAAGGGTACAATCCAGTACCCGCTGCGGCGTGCAGCCCGCTCCACTTATTTAACGTCGACGGCACTCACTGGGGGTATGTACAGACTCCGGAGGGGCTCCTACAGCCCAAGCGCAATATCAGCCAGGTATTGGCATAAAACAGGCTATCGGCCTCAATATCAATATATATAATAATCGCTATGGCGTGTAGCCCGATCCATATCAAGAAAACATCCTCACCACTGGGTCCCCAACCCATCTCAGTCAAATCAATCCACAGCCAATCGGGCGTGACATACTATAGGGATCTCAGCCCTCATATCCTTTTCATTTAAGGTTTATGTACAAAACACAGTTATTATATTATTTTTAATATTTGAAAAACATGACTGAGAATTTATTTTATGCACACAAGTGAGGAAAAACACGTAAAGATCCCCTAAGGATTCTACAGGTCGGCACAAGGCCCCAAACACGGCAATACGCCCAATTCACAGTAACAAGGTATGTGTTTCAGTCGCCAATATAGTAGGATTTAACACTCGGGATGGACTAAGTCTCAATCCCAAATAGTATACGACCCTGCACTCATCGTGGAATGTGTGTCACTCCTCAATATAGCGTTACGATGTGAAAGTCTGGGGTTTCAAACCCTTAGAACAGCAGTTACATCAATTACTCACCTCGAACAGGCTAAAGACTAGCCCACCAAGCCTCTTCCTCTAGAATCAACCTCCTCGCGTGTAGAATCTATTCAAAAACACAACGAATACATCACAATAGGCTAATGGAACATAACCCAATTGAAAGAACTCGGAAAACACTCAAAAACACGAAGTTGGCAAAACCCGAGCCCCGGGCCCACTTCTCAAAAAATTACAAAATTCACATCTTTGGAATCCTCGTCTCACCACGAGTCCGTACATATAAAATTTATCTAAATCGGAGTTCAAATGCCCCTTCAAATTCCAATTTTTCATTTCCAAAAACCAAGCCCTAACTTCTTCAATTTTTACCCAATTTTCAGAGAATTAATGGATGATTCTTCAATTAAATGATGTATTTAGGTCACGAGACTTACCTCCAATCACTTCCCGTCGAAATATCCTTCAAAATCTACTAACGAGCTCTCAAGGTGGTGTAAAAATGGTGGAAAAAGTGATGGGTTCGCGACTGAAATGTTATAAAAACCCCTACCGGTCGCCCAGTTCTCCTTCTACGCGAACGCGTGGGTCCTCCCGCATTCGCGATGACCAAAAATCCCTGGGCCCTCTTTTACTCTACGCGAACGCGAAGCTTACCTCGCGAACGCGACTCATCACAGCTCCAACCTACGCGAATGCGTAGCCATACCTCGCGAACGCGATGTATCACAACTCCAAACTACACGAACGCGATGCCATTACGCGAACGCGATGAACAACTTCTGCCCCCCTTCAATCTAACTCTACGCGTTCGCGACCCTTGACACGCGAACACGAAGGCTTAAACTTGCCTGCACTGCTGTTGCATTTTCTGCAACACTCAAGTCCCAAAAATCCTTCCGTTGATCACCCGGAATCACCCCGAGGCCCCCGGAACCTCAACCAAAAACACCAACCTGCTCCAAAACATCATACAAACTTGTTCCAATCATAAAAACACATACAACAACACAAGAATCATCAAATTACCATGGATTCAGGCCTAAATTTAACTAAACTTCTGAAACTCATACTCGATCAAAAACCCGACCAAACGACGTCCGAATGACCTAAAAATTTACAGACATATCCAAAATCACCTAACGGATACTATAGGATCGGGTTGCGAGCCGCAATAGTATTATACCAGTATCGATATAAGGCAGAGGGCCTAAATTTGATGCCACAAGATGGCTAGATATTGTGCTTGGGTCGTAAGGGGCCCTTCCTGGAGTATGCACACCCCAGTGAGCACCGTCGACGAAATATATGGATCAGGATGCATGCCGCAGCGATGTATGGATCGGTCTGCATGCTGCAATGATATATGGATCGAGTTGCACGCCGCAGTGGTTGCTACATGATACTGATCTATGTGTTTACTTTGCTTTATTTGTCTGCCGTTATCTATTTTTTGTGTTTCTTCACGTGGTATCTACCCAATTTTCTAGCATTATCTGTTGAGTGAGTGTTGTACCGAGGGGCAGATTTTTGTGCTTATCTGCACTATTTTTTTTTCCATTCATTTACATAACTATTAAAAAAGCCATTTTCGAAAGAGACTTAAACTGAGCTAAGGCGTTTTCTAAGATTTCACATCTTCATTATTTTTCTCAAAAGGTTTTACACTGCTTTGTACAGCATGATGGTGTGCCTTACGTGATTTATTACTGCTCAGTTATTATTTACCTTTATTACTCAATGAGTTGGAGTACTCACTTTACTCCATGCACCTCGCGTGCAAATGCAGGTATTTGTTCCCCCGGTAGCGGGTTCTAAGCTAATCGGAGGCAAAATTATCAGAGTTTAGTGAAGTGACTGCTAGCGTTCGTAGCACTGCATTTCTCCCTTTTGTTTATCAGTCCAATTTTATATATTACAGGCCTTATAGTCGTAATTTTACTCTATTAGATGCTCGTGACTTGTGACACCCCAGTTTGGGCTATGTTTGGGTTGTATTCCGCACTTAATAATGAAATCTTTTTCTTAAATTGAGGTTATTTAGTTATGCTAAAACTGCTTATTAATATTAACTATTCTTAAAAGGAAATTTGGGTTGGTTGGCTGGCCTTGTCTTCACGAGAGGCGCCATCACGACCAGACCGGGGTTTGGGCCGTGACAAGTTTGTATCAGAGCCTAGGTTACATAGGTCTCACGAGTCATGCGCAGCTTTAGTAGAGTCTCGCGGATTGGTATGGAAACGTCTGTATTTATCCTCGAGAGGCTACAAAACCTTTAGGAAAAATTCACATTCTTGAATTCTTATCGTGCGTCCTTGGATTCAGCTTGAAACGTAACTCTTTGAATTCCTTCCATGCGTTTGCATATGCACATGAGTGCTCAGTATCAGATATGCCTTGATGGCTTAGGATTCCCCGATCGAGGGGAGAGATGCAATCTCTATGAGTTAATGTTAGGCCAGTCTGGAGGACATGAGGCTGGATCTTTGCCTATGGCTTGAGCACCGAGGTGCTGATTGTGTGAGCAAGTGTTTTGAACTTATATGTTCGGTATTGTCCCTATTAGTGGAAGTGACGGCTGGATAACTATTTGATGAGTATGTTAGTACTGCGAGATGTATCTATATGACTTGGAAGTGACGAGGAAAGTCCTATAGGTGATAGAAGAACTATTAGGTGATGGATTTCCATCTTGATTCGAGGTATAGCCCCGAGTTATGGGCGTGTGAAGGATCTTTTCATGTTTCCCAATTGAGGGTGAAGTAAAATTCATGTTGCGATTTGAGTTCGGACTCAGGAGGACTAAGTGACTGTGTAATGTGTAGGACGGTGGAAGGTATATAGAAATGTTATATTGAGGCAAAGCAGGTGGGTTATCTCCTACAAAGTGTTCTAAGGTTGTGCGACACGGGCCCTCGGACTCACCCAATCAGATAAAATCATCACAAGCCCCTTGGGCATTTGTAAAATGGTAGTTCTCAGCCCAAAATATCATTTAAGTGTCAAAACGGAGTAAAAGTGGCTAAGTTTGTAAAATAGTAGATATCAACAGGACTGAATTCAAGCAATAAGTCTAAACTGTGAGGAAATAGTGATGAAAATCCCCGAAAGGTTCAAATAACTGGAACAAAGCCCAAATATATCAATCAGTCCAAATCGTGATGATAACAAATAAGTTTCAGTCAATTACGCGGTAAAATCATCAACCGGAACGGACCAAGTCACAATCCCCAACGGTGCTCTACCCCACACCCGCTATCCGGCATGCAAGTCACCTCAGTATAGCACTATGATGTGTATTTCGGGGTTTCAATCCCTCATAATATCATTTACAATCATTAGTATGACGATCTTTGTGCATCGCGTTCATGTAGGTTTGCAGTTCTGAGTATCGCATTCGCGTGGACCTCACCGCATTCACGTAGATTAAATTGGAGGGCCTGGTGATTTGTGCTTCGCGATCGTATGGCTTGTGCCGCGATCGTGATGAAGGAATGGTCAATGCTAGGCAGAATGTTTTAAGTCATTTCATCCGCGATTTGGGGCTCATTTTCCCCATTGTTGATCATTGTGAGAGCTTTTTGAAGGAAATTAAAGAGGGATTCAAGAGGAATCGACTGGAGGTAAGAATCTTGGTCTTAAAACTCGTTTCTATTGTGAAATCCACCTAGAAATTCATGGAAATTAAGCCTAAAATTTGAAGAACTAGGGCTTTAGAAATTAGATTTTGTTTTGGGATTTGAAGGACAATTTGGGGTCGGATTTGAGAACTTTTGATATGTATGAACTCGTAGGATGATAAGGAATCTGATGATGTGAAAATTTTGAGTTTCGAGAAGTGGGCCCGGGGCTCGAATTTTGGTAATTTTGGGGTTTGTGCCCGTTATTAATTGTTTTTGCTTGGGCTTTGTTCCCTTAGCATGCTGTGATGTATTCGTTCTTATTTTGGATAGATTCGATGTGTGTGGAGGCCGATTTGAATGTCAAAGGCATCGTGAGCTAGAGATTTCACTGGTTCGAGGTGAGTAATGATTGTAAATGATATTCTGAGGGTTTGAAACCCCGGACTGCACATCGTAGTGCTATATTGAGGTGACTTGCACGTCGGATTGCGGGCGTGGGGTAGAGAACCGTTGGAGATTGTGAATTGGTCCATCCTGGTTGATGATTTTACCGCGTAATTGACTGAAACTTATTTGTTATCATCATGATTTGGACTAATTGACATATTTGGGCTTTGTGCCAGTTATTTGAACCCTTCGGGGATTTTCATCAATATTTCCTCACAGTTTAAACTTATTACTTGAATTCAGTCCTGTTGATATCTATTGTTTTATAAACTCAGCCACTTTTACTCCGTTTTGAGACTTAAATGATGTTTTGGGTTGAGAACTACTATTTTACAAATGGTCGAGGGGATTATGATGATTTTATCTGACTGAGTGAGGACGAGGGCCTGTGTTGTGAGGATACTATAGGATCGGGTTGCGCGTCATAGCAGTGTTACACTGGTACCGATATGAGGATAAGGGCCTGGATTTGATGCCATGAGATGGCTTGATATTGCGCTTGGGTCGTAAGGGGCCCCTCCCGGAGTCTGCACACCCCTAGTGAGCGTCGTCGATGAAATATATGGATCGGGTTGCACGCTGCAGCGATGTATGGAACGGGCTGCACACCGCAGCGATATATGGATCGGGTTGCACGCCGCAGCGGTTACTACATGATACCGATCTATGTGTTTACTTTGCTTCATTTGTCTATCGTTATATGTTGTCTGTGTTTCTTCACGTGGTATCTACTCGATTGTCTAGCATTATCTGTTGAGTGAGTGTTGTGCCCGAGGGGCAGATTTCTGTGCTTATCTGCACTATTTGTTTTGCATTCATTTGCATAACTGTTGAAAAAGCCATTTTCAAAAGAGTCTTAAACTGAGCTAAGGCATTTTCTAAGATTTCACAGCTTCATTGTTTTTCTCAAAAGGTTTTACACTGCTTTATATAGCATGATGGTGTGCCTTACGTGATTTCTTACTGCTCAGTTATTATTTTCCTTTATTACTCACTTAGTTGGAGTACTCACTTTACTCCCTGCACCTCGCGTGCAGATGCAAGTATTTGTTCCCCCGGTAGCGAGTTCTGAGCTGATCGGAGGCTAAGTTATCAGAGTTTAGCAAAGTGACTGCCAGCGTTCGCAGCACCACATTTCTCTCTTTTGTTTATCAGTCCTATTTTATATATTATAGGCATTGTAGTCATATTTATACTCTATTAGATGCTCGTGACTTGTGACACCCCGATTTGGGCTGTGTTTGGATTGTATTCCGCACTTAATAATGAAATCTTTTGTTTAAATGTTGTTATTTAGTTATGCTAAAACTGCTTATTAATATTAACTATTTTGAAAAGGCAATTTGGGTTTGTTGGCTGGCCTTGTCTTCACAAGAGGCGCCATCACGACCGGATCGGGGTTTGGGTCGTGATATAAGGTTCATAATGGTTTATATGCAGAATTCCTAAAGCAGGATTTCTAAGTGTACAGCATGTTACAACATGATTTCAAAATATGCATAAGTAACAGTTTATTTTAATGTTGTCGTTTATCCTAGAAACAGGATTTCTAAGTGATAATAAGTATGTCAAAATGAGATGCTGAAAACAATATACATGAATCCTAGGAGCATGGTATCTAATGCATGATATGGTTTGCATGTATTGGTCCTAAAACTGAATTCTAATGCACATACAAAAAAAATATAAGCCTAAAGCATGTTTTCTATCCTTTGATAATATGTATAGCTACCCTCCCCTTTTTCACTAGCCAGCCCCCATATTCGTTTACAATGAATATTACAAACCAAAATTGAATGAAATACATTAATAGATAAAGAAAAATAAGAAGTTACACTATATGGAGCTTCCAAGTAGGCCTAGATTTTCAAAACCTTAACTGCTCAGATTGTTTCATAGTCTTTCTCAATATCCGGGTGTGTCAGAGTTTCCTAAGGACCTCAAGGGATCCTGGGCAGTGCTCACATCCAGATTTCACAATTATATTTGAGTAAGTGCAGTGTGCAAGGGCCAGCTCTAATGGATCAGAGTTTGGAGGGATCTCATAGGGATCCCTAAGCAGTCACACATTAGAGGGGCAGAACTTAGGTATTTAAGAATGAAGTGAGAGTGCTAGACATAGTTTTGAAAATTAGTTTAAGTAGGAAAGAAATTTGAAAAGAGACTTGAAAATAGTTTTGTAAAACAATAGAGGAGTTATTTAATAAGACAGTTTTGAAAAGAGTAGGGCAATCAACAAACAACATACCAACCTCAGAACCAAAACAGGTTTAGCATCACATATAGAACAAAAAACCAAGACAGGTTTAGCACCACAAGCCTTCACACGGGGTAAATGGGAACTGGGGACAGGTAAAGCACATAATAGTAAACATATAGCAGGCAGAAGTCTTTGAAATTGGTACAGATATGCTCAAAAACACTGATTAGACATAGTCACAAAATCATCAATGCTTAAAGGGTTCAGTATAGGATCAACATAATTTAAAATCAATCCCAGTATCCTACAAGATTGGGAGTGCAGACTACTTTACAAGGAGATTCATACCAGAAACCAGATAGAGCAAGATCACATGGAGACAGACTACATAGAGAGGGTAAAATGTTCATACTGATCCTAAGGAAGAGAGTACATAACATGCTAATAATATAAACATATCAACTATAGGTTTCACAGCAAAACCATAAGTAAAAGCAGACTAGAAAAGGATGAATTGAAGTAATAAAAGGACCATATTATTTTTGGAACTTGAATTGAAATCAGAACATACCAGTAAAAAAGGTAATAAACACAATGTGAGGAGTAAGAGAATAGAGTAATCAGCCTTGGCTTGTAGCAGAGTGACTTAGAACAATAGCAAGTAACCAAAGAAAAGAGAGAAGAAGAGAGTTTTTGTGGGAGAGAGAGTTTTTGAACTAATGTGTTCGTGTGTTTTTGTTAATGAGAGAGCATACGTATATATAGTTTGAAACACGTAGAATAATAAGGTAAGAATCAAAGTCATGCAGTAATTTTGGGACTAGGTATTAATTAGTATAAGTACTCTCTTAATTAAGGGATTTAACTTCAAACGGTAAAGACAAATAAGGAAGAAGATCACATAAGACTGGAATATAACACATAAGGAAATAATTTCAGCATATTGCAAGTATAGAACATGTAATTAAGGATAAGTACATAATATTCCAATTAAGGGAATAACATAAGAATTAGTTGACAACATTCCCGACCATATATTAAGGAAAGAAAATATCTTAATGGTTAAAATCAGTAGAGAATATCACAAGAAATCATTGAAGGATCAGTCAGAGAGATTCAAAGATTCAAAAAGAGCAAATAGTAATGATTTAGGAGAAATCGACACAATTTTATGAGAACAAGCGGAATAAACACATCGAATGCAAGAATCAGAAACCCTAATAATCCAAATAAGGTAAAATCATACAAAATTAGGGATTCATAGAGCATAGCATGAATTAACATAATAAACATGACATAGGCGGAAGAAGTAAAAGTCAGAGACACTGATGAACAAAATAGGGTAAAACCACAGAGAATCATAAGGCTCATGAGAAACAAGCACATATATAGATTAAGCGAACATATTATCACAAAACAGAATCTAGGATTAAAACCAAGAAACTTAAGGTTTTCAACATAATAACTCAGATAAAAAGAGAAAACTCAAATAAGTGTTTAAACATAGTGAAAATCATAGATTAATACTAAAATCAGAAGGAAAATCCATTTTGAAAAGGTGTTAAGAAACCCTGATTTGAAGATGAAGAGTCGTTTTAGAAAAATCAAAAAATCTTTAAGGAAAACAGCAAAATAACTTGGAATATACCCAGATTTATTACAGATCTAAGAAATCAAGAGCTAATAGTTAGGGTTTTAGAGACATAACCCAAAGAGAGAGAATCGGTCTAGAAACCACAGGTTCTAGCCGAGATGGAAGGATGTTACTCAGACAGGTTAAGATTGGTCTGAGAATGACATGAAAAAACATGGGGTGAGTTGAACCACCTCTGGTTCCTTTAAGGACCTCAAGGCAGCAGTAACCCGGCGTAGGAAGGAGCCATGGGGCTGGGATGGTGGTGAGACCACCATAATTACCGGCAAGTCGATGGCCGGTGAGAGCTTTAGGTTTTCGCAGAGAGAATTTGAGAGGTGAGGGGAGAGTGTAACGGCGGAGTGAAAGAGAGAAATGAGGGGGAAGGGGGGGTGTAGTCTCTAGGGTTAATCTGGAATGTTGATTAAAATTTATCAATGATCCAGATTAGACAAAGGATTGGGTCAGGTAGAATAAGTATTGGGCCTGGGAATTTGGGCCGTTTTAATTGGGTTGAGGTCTGATTTAATTATACTATAATTGAAATGAAAATGGCTATTTGTTAAATACCCAATGTAAATTAATTAAAACAATTTATAAAAATAGCTGTTAATTATAAAAATAAATTTCATGCGTAGAAAATAATTTAAAATGTTTATTTAGTATTTAAAAATACACATGATTAATTTCTGGATGAAAATAATACAAAATTATATGATTGGTCTATAATTGTAAAGTTATTGTAATTATAGCCAAAAGATGCCAATTTGGCTAATTATGAAATAATTTGGTCTAAATAGGACCAAAAATAATACATTACATCAAGAAATGCTTTTGAAATCATTTGTGAGGTAATTTTGTAACTATTTCTTGGAAATAAAATGCTGGATAAATTAATAAAAATATAGAAAAATTGTGAAAAAATATCAATTGCTAATCAATGCATGATTTTGAAGAAATATATGCAATTTGAAATATTTTTTGAAAACAATTGGGTATCAACAAATAGTATTAAATATAAACTCATTCTCGCTTCAATTCTTAAAGTGTAATGCGCTCTCTATAAATTACAACTCGTATAATTATTATAAGCATTTTAATGTCATGTGGTACACATAGTTAAATTTTATTTAGAAAATTTTGAGTTTGATGGTTAATGATACTTGTGAAATATTGTAGGACTAATTTGGTAGTGATGCCATAAATGATCACGAGATCATGTCTTGAAATATATGAGAAAGTTATGGAACAGTTGGAGAGGATCGATGCACAAGAACATAAAGTCTAAGTCATTCCGCAATGCTTTAAGAGATTGCTCCCAGAAAATGATACTTCATTGTGCAGGTTTAAGTATGACAAGATTGTGTGATTTTTGTATATCAACCGCTTATCCCTGTTATGCATAGAATTGCATAAAATTCTATCATTAATCTTCAGATTATTGTCACCAGACATCGGAAATGCAATGTGTCGTTTTTCTACCAAAAAAAGTAAACAAATGACACCCTAATAGAGGTTTTTACGCTACACCTGCTTTCAAAAAATGGTACTAAATGACATACAGATAGTTTTGGGTTGACATTGTTTTGGACTCCACTCAGGTAGTGCGAAGAGCTTATAATTATCAAAAGTAAATTTTCTCTCATATGTTTAATTTCCTCTATACATCTAACGCATGCTAGAAGTTGCATACGTATGTGTGCTAGAATTGCATGAAACTGTATATGATTTTTGATCTCAATCGCTTGTCCCCATTATGTGTAGAATTGCATGAAACTGTATATTGGATTTGCTTCCCAGAATGTGACATTTCGTTGTGCAGGTTTTAATATGACTAGGATTGTGTGATTTTTATTGTCCGCGAACATAGGAAATACAATGCGTCATTTTTCTGCTACAATATTTTCCATTGTTATGTCATTTGATCATTGAATTACTATGGCGATTACTGTAGCCTTTAATGAATCTTATCTTCTTCTTTAAACTTTTAATCTTTGTTACTAAACTGACATACATTTATTATTTTAACAAATAAAAACTTGAAGTCTGAATAACCTATTCTTCGAGAAAGTGCATAGCAAGTTGATGAACAAGAGAATTTTGTTATGTTAGGCATGGTTTGAAGGCACTGTCTTATGTACATATGGTCTAATTTTATTTTTTCTCTTTTTAGGAATTGCTAAAAATGATGTTATACTATTTGGATTGCTTTCTGGTAATGTGATGCTTTCTCTTTATTAACAAATACCAATTATTTGGTATTTTCAAATGTTTCTGGTGTGTATGAAATCATATAAAATACGTATTACTATTGGTGAATTACAAATTTTCGTAATTGTATTTATTAAAATTTTACATTAGCGAAGTAAATGTGATCATCGTAATCTTTAACAACAGGATTCTCAAATAGTTTATTAGGCTTTAACTAATGGAAATTTTGGTGTTAAATGTAGTCATAAATTAACGAAGGGACTTTCTATCGCTAAAAGCACTTGTAAGGACCAAGTTGTTAGGATTTGCCCTAAATTTCTAATCTATTAAGACTCTCTTTCTTGAAGTAATGGAAAAAGACTCCTAAAAGGATTAAATCTCCTTAATATGTTTTATCCTTTTCTTGGAAGACAAATTTTGCACATCTATAAATTAAGGATCTCTGCTTCTCACAAGAGCACAAAAAAAAAATATTTACAATATAGTCATTAAAGAATTTTTTTAGGGGGAGATTTTTCTCTCGATAGTTTTTCTTCGTTTATATTAGTTTTACCATATGTAGATCAATTGATCAAATTATTATAAAATATTATGCTTAGTTTAGTATATTTTTATTTTGTTATCTGATTTATCGTCCACGAAGCTTTGTATTGCTAGTTTCTGCATGCACCATGTTATTTCGATCCCAACACAAGTTAGCTGTTGTAATTGAAGACTTTTAACGACTGGATGACAAATTAGCGAGGGAAAAATTCCGTCACTAAAAATGATGTATAACAACAGGAAATTATGTCGTCTCTAAAGGATCTTTAACGACCGGATTGAAAATCGGTCGTTAACTTTTAACGTCGGGACTTTTAACGGCCGGTGACGACTAGATTTTTCTCGGTCGATATTGACCTATAGCAACCGGATTTGGAATTTTAACGACCCAACTTCCCATCGCTAAAGGCCAATATTCTTGTAGTGTAATTTAAGTCCAAACCTATTTAAATCGCCCAACCCATTCAAATTTGAGACGGTCATTAAGAAAAAAAGTCTTAATGGATAATTAAACATGTTCCTGATACGCTCTATTCTTCAGTTTCCTAATAGCAAGAAACCATCTTTTTTTCTCAAAGAGGATTGATTATCCTATAAGGATTTGTTTTTCCTCTCTTATAAACAATACTAACTCCTAGAATATGATGCTCCTCCAATTTTTATTTTAGCTTAATTATCATTTAAAATAAAGTGTATCCTTTATTTAATTTCATGTTAGATAAAATTATAATCACCAATTAAATTTTTGTACATAAAATTATTATGCTAATTTTAACTTAAATTTTAGTAGTACTTTGAACTTCAACACAATTTGATGGGGCATATACATCTATACCTGCTTTTTATATCACGTTTTAACTTGTGCCCGTTTTGCAAAAAGAATTGCAAGTGTACCCGCTTTTTCGCATAACTTCAGCATACGGGGCTGAAGTAGCAAAGGCAATCACGCAAAACTTTAGGATTCTAGTAGACGGGTCTGAAGTTCAGCTCTAGAGCTGAACTATTTATTTTGTAACTGGCGAACTTAGCTCTAGAGTTGAAGGTTTTATTTTGTAACTGGCGAACTTCAGCTCTAGAGTTGAAGTTTTTGTTTGTAACTGCCCAACTTTAGCTCTAGAGCTGAAGTTTTTATTTTGTAACCGTCGAACTTCAACTCTAGAGCTGAAGTTTTTGTTTGTAACTGGCGAACTTCAGCTCTTTTGTTTTGTAACTGACGAACTTAGCTCTAGAGCTGAAGTTTTTGTTTTTGTAACTAACAAACTTCAGCTCTAGAGCTGAAATTTTTGTTTTTGTAGCTGGCGAACTTCAGCTCTAAAGCTAAAGTTTTTGTGATTATTATTATTATTTGTATTAGTGAGAAAGTAGTTTCTCAATTCCTGCAGCTCCATATTTTCAAAATTCTGCAATTTAACTTTCTTTAGTTTATGCCTCCAACATTTCCAAGGTAGTGATGCACAACAAGGTTTCTCATCTTCGTCATCAGCTTCATCTCTGTATGTAAACTACAAAGCCAAGAAAACCACAATAGGAACTAAGGTAATAAATATCTCCATGAACAATCAATCATTGAGACTAATATAGAAAGGTTAACAGTCAATGTGAGGGAAGGGGAAGCTTCATCGAATTAGGTATATCAAAATAATAGTATTCAGTTCGAGCAGATAAGACGTATATGCATATATGTCCCTGCTTTTCCAGTATTATGAACTAAATTCTTGTGTTTATAATAATAAGAAGCACCAACAACAGCAGAAAAAAGAAAAAAACGAAGGAGGAGGAGAAAGTAGGCTGAAGTTATTTAAAAAGTTGGTACAAGTTAAAAGTTTTTTAAAAAATGGGTATAAGTTAAATGAGAGCTACCAAATAAGGCATCCCGTGCAATTTTTACAATTTGATGGCAGCGTGTACTGTGTTGGAAATTAACTGTCACAAAGGTTGTTTGCTCTTTAATCACCATGTAATTTAAGTTCGAAAAATAAATTTTCATCGCTCAACTTTCCTCTTCTATGAAAGGACCTCTAATATTATAAAGATGATAATGCTATCTTATTTGAAGATTAACCTAGATATTCATCCAGCGAAAACTTAAACTAAATATAGATTATTTACTACTCCTCAATTCCCATCAAATGTTGTTTTATTTCCCAAACCACTGCTCAATCCTCCTTTTCTAATTGATTGAAAGTAGCAAGGAAAGACAAGCAAAAACTTTGTTGGCTCAAGAAGCATCTCATGCTTTCCCTCGGTCAACAACCAACTAAAGTGAGGTGGGTATATAATATATGCATAATTCATATAATATATATATATATATAAATTAGTATATAATTTATGTATACTAACTAGAAAAAAGTATTAAAAAAAAAGATTAAAAAACGTGAATTCAATGGCTATTTGTATAAAGATAGCTTTTTATTTTTTCCCTAATCTACGAAAATTTCTTGCCAAAATAACCTTGGGAAATTACCAGTTATGTTCATTTAGAAGTAGCTCATTACAAAAATTTGTCAATTGATAAAATATTACTAATATTAGTCAAAATGGCTAATTAGCTATTTGTAGCAAAAAAATATCAAATTTTTACTTTCTTTTGAGTGGGTGCTATTAGAATAGATTGGATATATCTTAAGGAGCTTGAATCTCAGTTTTTGGATGATTTGGTGAAGTTTTGAGGTGGTTTGAATTGAAAATTCGAAGTAAAAACTGAATATGAAAAAAAATGATACGTGTATCACACTGTGTATCACATATGTATCATATATGTATCGATTGTGTATCACATGTATATTCATGTATATCTGTGTGTGAGATACATGCGTGATACATGTTTGATACATGTGTCACAGAAGAATTTTTTGACATCGATTTAATTACGAATTTTGATACAAAACCAGTCCAAATCACCTCCAATCTTCCTCAAATTTTGTATATTGACTTATCTATATGTTTTCAATGAATTTCGACTATACCCATTAAAAAAATTCCTTGTTTGTTTCGATTTTTGGAATATTGGCTAGAGGTTGGTAAGTTGAAACTTATATGGGACATTTCTGTAAATTTCCAATAATCTTTTACTACTCATGAGTTGGCCCTCTCACTATTTCTACTATGATATTAAACCTTATTAGTTTTACTTAATTAGATGAAAATAGATTCTCTCAGTTAAAGACATGATTACATCGTGTAATTACTTTCTTTTTTGTTTGGTCTAAGATTTTTTTATAGTCTAGAGTATATGAGCACCACAAATAAATATTTCGTCAAATTTTTAATTAAATTTTGACGTTTTATCCTCTATTTACTGTTTAGATTTTGGTGCAAAATTTGACCAGATTCTTTTCAAGATCTTTATGAAACTTTGTTATTTTTGTGAATATAATTTGGGTGATTTTATGATTAGATAACTTATTTATTTGAGGAGTATCTAGATGGTTAGAGTGGATTGGTATGTGGGCTGAAGTTTTCACTATTTTAAGTATAAATTTTTCATGTGATGATCAGTTTTGCACGATTGATTGAATTTATACCCAACATATTGTACTAACTGACAGGATATGTCTACAAGCCTCTACTGATGGGTGTACTGTGATGGGAACATGGCCCCAACCTACTCATAACATATATATACAAGATGTACACAATACGCAAAATCCGGCAACTCCGAACGACATGGAGCTTACCGATCAAGCTCAACTCGGCCAACACCTACTGAGGAGGTCTACCCGTCTGTTTGTCTGAACCTACACGCATGAAATGCAACATTCCCAGAAAAGGGACGTCAATACGAAATAATGTACCGAGCATGTAAGGCAATAAAATTACTGAAAACTGAAACTAAACTGATAATATAATAACTGAAAGTAACTGGGAGTCAAAGATGATATGGAGATATACTTACTTGCTGATACTGATTCAACTCTCTCAATATACTAAGTAAAATAAATGTCAGGCCCTATAAGGCTCGGAACGTATAACTGCTCTGCCATAGTAGGCTCGCTCATAGGCACTCGACCATGCTAGACTCTGTATCTCGGCCATGCTAGGCTCGTTCATAGGCGCTCGGCCATAGTAGGCTTGGTATATAACTTACCACCTGATCATAGGTTGCCCAATAGGGGCCTGCCCAGCGATTATAGCTCGATGGTGGTCAAAATACTGTAATATTGTATATGTATAGACACTGCTCTCTTGATTGGAAGAAGACAATACTCAATTGAATATAAAGTCCCGATAAGGGAGAATACCGTAACTTATTAGACTAGGATAATGTATATAAATTCGGGAGTATGAACTTCTCTTTATGCCTCGTTATAAAATACATGAAGTTACGAGATCATGCCAAAATGAAGGAAGGGCTTAGCCTTAACCTACCTTATCACAATATTTCCATTCACCAAGTTGAAATCGCCTCTTCGCCCTTAATCTATAACAAAGATAATAATAATATTATCATTAAGTTATGAAAGGTACAACTATCGCACAACGAATGACAAGATTATTTTGTATTAAAACGAGCAACATCTCCCCTATAATCCTTACTTCCTCCAAATCCAAAATAACACCATCAACACAAGAACAAAACAATAATAACATATATACATTATTTTTCAACCTTATATATACCACAAAATACTACAAATATTTCAACACACTCCAATCTCTTCATACATAAAACGGCCACCGTAGTAGTGTCAAACATCCCGAAAATATTACGACGAATGACCAGCCCACCACCCTGAATTTATGTGGTGTTTCTCCACACCCTTCCTCCTCCAAAACTACACAAAATAGTAGTAAAAGACGCAGCCCAACAATACACAAAACAGTCCACAAAATAGTCCGTTACAAGTGAATAACTCGAACTCGCGGCTTCCGATCACCGTCACGTAAGTTCTTACAAATATAGAATGCCATACATTTACAGTAGAAAAATGGATTAAAGAGAGCAGTAAACTTACCTTATTTGTTGTATAAATCAGTTCCTATCTTGATCTTTCAAACTCTAGGTTTTACCTCCAATTAGAACTTGGAAGGGAGAGAAAATCAATTAGGTTTTTTGGGAAATTTTTGGGAGGATGTTTGCAGGAGTTTAGGTCTGGTTAATTGTGGTATATTATGAGTATTATATTGCAGGAGACACACCTACTTGTCACCTAATTGTCTGTGCGGTCTCGCAAAAATGCCTATATATCTCTACTACGGTGTCGTATTAACAAACGGTTTAATGTGTTAGAAAGTAGACTCATAGATCTTCAATTTTATTGGTGGAACACCCCATAAATCTTACTCCATCTATTCCAATTTATATGAACCTATTTCCTTTTAGGTCTGTTCCAAAAAGAATGACCCCTTTCTAAATTTGGAAGCAATTTAGCTTGAACTTATAATTTTACCCTTAATGAGAAGCTTTTATAACCATACAAATACTCTGGGCCTCTTTTAACTTGTTTAAGAGCACAAATTCTAAGAGTCTTCCTTTTTTCTTAAACTCCGTGCCTAGTCAAATAGGTTCACATAAATTGGAACGGAGGGAGTTGTATGTAGGAAGAAAATCACAGCTACATTTGACCCAAATGTTTAGTAAAACTTATGAACATAATTTGTGATGACTTTCATCAACTATTTCTCCACAACTCGCTTGAATTTAAAACATAACACACGACTATCATACGACTAACATAACTCATAACATAACCTACTAATCATGTTAAGAACCCTAGTCTCACCACAAAGGTACATGTTATAATATTCCCAACTTGTCGACTTTCGACGAAATATTATTTTCTTCAATTCATTTAGCTTTTGAACCTTCCAACCCTCTTTGTACTTGTTGTTCGTGATCTTCAATATTTGTAATCTCCGAAGTAACATGTTAACTTACTTTATATATTTTCAAATATTATCTTATTTTTGGTCCTACATTAGTTTTCTTAAGACGCACTTTTACGTACAAAAATATAGGGTATAACATCATTCCCCCCTAGGGAACATTCGTCCTCGAATGTTTACTCCTAGAGATTTTGTAAAATTTAGCCAGAGTTTCCTCGTACACTAGACTAAAACCAACATGCATGTAGGTAGAAATATACAATACATGCCACACATGGCCAATGTCTATAAATAGCAACACTTGGCCTCACACAGCCGTCAACCATAAATACTGAAATTAAAAAAGAACTTACCTGATGACCTACTATCCTGAATAGAGATGTTCTGAAGTATCACATCTCGAGCCGTATCTTTAGTTTGAAATAGGTGGGGTATTTAGACTTCATTTCTTCCTCCGCGTCCCATATCATCTCTTTCACATTCTTGTTTCTCCGTAAAACCTTCACTGAGGCTACCTCATTATTTCATATCTTGCAGATTTATCGGTCTAGGATGGCAACTACAACTTCCTCGTATGGCAAGTCCTCCGTAATATGTACATCATCTGTGTGCACAACTCGAGTAGGATCGCCAATGCACTTCCGTAGCATAGATATGTAAAAAATCGGATGGAAGGCTCCAATTCTAAGGGCAATTCTAAATCATAAGCTACTCTCTCTGAAAGATCCTATATGGCCAAATATACCGTGGGCTAAGCTTGTCTTTCTTGCCAAACCTCATCACGCCCTTCATAGGTAATACCTTTAAGAATACCCATTCATTAACCCCCAAACTCTAAGTCTCGTCGTCGCACGTCAGAAAATGACTTCTGAAGACTCTGAGCTGTCAATAGTCGCTCCCGAATAAGCTTTACTTTCTCTATGGCCTGCTGAACTAGGTCTGGCTCATGTAACCCAGATTCTCCAACATCAAACCACCCTATAGGAGATCTGTACTTACGCCCATACAAAGCCTCGTACGGAGCCATCTGGATACTGGAGTGGTAACTGTTATTATATGCGAACTCGATAAGAGGTAGATGCTCATCCCAACTTCTTTTAAAATCTAGCACACATGCTCGTAACATATCTTCGAGCGTATAAATTGTGCAATCGGCTTGTCCATCAGTCTGTGGATGAGAAGTTGTGCTAAGATTCACCTGAGTCCCCAGACCTCTGTGAAACGACCTCCTAAAATATGATGTGAACTGGGCCCCACTATCAGATATAATAGATATTGGTACTCCGTGTAGCCGCACTATCTCCTTAAAATATAATTTTGCATAATCTTCTACTGCATATATAGATCTGATTAGTAGGAAATGAGCTGATTTCGGGAGTCTATCGACTATCACCCATATAGAATCAAACTTACGATAAGAACGAGGTAAACCCATGAAAAAGTCCATGTTTTATTGCCTCAGATTTTCACGTCGGGATCTCTATAGTCTGCATTAGCCCTCTGGGCTTCTGGTGCTTTACCTTCACCTGCTGGTAACTAGGACACTGGGCGAAAAACACAACATATTCTTCTTCATATCGTGCCGCCAGTACACATCCTTAATGTCATGCTACATCTTCGTCGACCCAGAATGAATGGAGTACCACAAATAATTTTCCTGTGACATAATCATGTCTCGTAGCCCTACTATATCTGGAATAGATAGACGGCCCCTGTATATGAGAACCCCATATCCCTTGATCTCTAACAACAGCTTCTTTTGCTGCGGAACTCGCTCTCTCAATTCAACCAACTCTAGGTCTTCGTACTACCTTTCCCTGACTTTAGCTAGGAGAGATGATTTTGCACTGTTTTGGAGTACAACTCCACCATCGTCAGAATCTACTAACCGAACCCCCAACAAGCCAGTTGATGAATCTCTCTAGTTAATTGTCTTTTCTAGGCCTCTACATGTGCTAAGTGTCATTACCCAAATTATCCCTTTGTGAACCATCGTGACGAAACTTAGTCCCTACGAGTATGTGAGCCTAACATTTGCAGGAATGAAACATAAACATAAAAGCTAACAACTAACAAGTAAATTTAAATAAGAAGTTAAGATGTCGCTCGGAATATATAATAATCACTCACAAAATGTACATAAACTCTCCCAAACCTAGAATAACGTAAGTCACAAACTATAGAAAGAAAATAGTATTTCTATACTCCAAAGTCTAACAAAAGGAAATACAAGAAGTGTTTGACATGGGGAACAGTAGAAAGGGACTCCGAGATCTGCAGACACAGCAGATATACCTTGAAGTCTCTATAGCTGTCTCGCCTCACTAATAATGCAATTGATAAGCGGTACCTGGATCTGCACACGAAAAAGATGTGCAGGGAAGGGCATGAGTACACACCATAACGGTACCCAGTAAGTGCCAAGCCTAACATCGTCGAGTAGTGACTAGTCCAGGTCAGGGCCCTACAGCTGTGTGTGTGTGCGTGTGTGTGTGTGTGTGTATATATATATATATAATATTAAAAACAGGAAGCTCTTAAGTTAAAAGTCAAATTACGAAATTACCCTTATCCTATTTTTTTTAAACCCTAAAAATACTTGCTACAGGCGACTGTTTGAAGCGTCCCCTGCCTCCTTGTGTTCCTTCGCCACAGACGCGAAGAGAACTTTATTCTAGAATCTATCTTCCGAACAGTTGCATCTTTAATTTTTTTTCTCAAAACCCCATGGCAATTTTCCATCAATCTTCGCCTCTCCTCTGTTGGAGCAACAGGTTTGGATTTACACTCTCCTCACCAAATTGTTATCTTTTTCATTGGTCATTTCTTATAATATTTCCCAAATCTACTTGTTTATTACATCTTTGGCGCAACTACTGTTCCCTCCACTTATTTCCCCCAAAAAACGAAAAGACACTACTTAGCCTGTACATTTTGAGAAAAGACGTATAGTGTCACACATCCATCTCCTAATGAGAAACCATCAGTTCATTTTTTTTTATTTATCACATTATTTGTTTTGGATATTTATGGTACAAGTTATTAGGAGAATTGCATAAAGAATTAGAAATCTGGTTATCCGAATCAAACAAACATTGAGATAAGGTATTTACTTTTAATCATTTTTCATTAGACATTCTCATTCTGGTAAAACATGATTGACAATGGAAGGAATTTGGGGTCGGCTGGTTAAAGGTCTATCTATATCCCTTCAAGTAATTGTTTATTTTGATTTCTGAGCATGTTCTTTATGAACAAGTTATATGTAACAATTTATGTATTTCATTACTCAATGATACTAATTTCGGTTGATTATTTTGGTTGGTTTGGAAAAATCATAGATAATCACTGACATGATTGTTATTGAACTTGTGCTATGAATATTTAGTCAACTGAATTATATTTTCCACTTATACTCATAATGAAGTGATTTGATGATCCGCTTGCATTTTATAAATTAAATGCACCTTGGTCTATTATAGAACTATACTGCCGATCAATTGAATTGTTGTTTGGTTGCCGAACAATCGAAATCTGAAGGTTAGGTCTGATTCTGACATTAGTTTCTAGAATTATTTTGTTAGTTATGGCTGTTGTTGTTGTTATAGTGTCATTATTGCTTTTACTATGATGATGATTATTGCAATAGATATTTTATCATTCAAAAATTGGGGTAGATACTGACATCACATGCATATATCTATATATTTTTACTTGGCAATTTTGTAATTTGGCGTAAGTTAATAGCCTTTTTGCAAGGTTTGGAGTTTGTTTGGAGCAAATATGTAAAATTTGATATTTGTTTGAGAAGAACTTTTATTTGAAAATTGTTATTATTTTTAGAGATTTAATATTGATTCAATGTTAAATTGTTTTTCTCTCTTCTAAAAGATTACCTCGATGACTTGCTCTCCCACCTGGTAATGCTTATGTGGTTTACTAATTAATCAGAATCCTTTCAAACAAGAATGTTAGTAAAAATAGAAATTACATAATCTATCTTACTTTATTTGCTATTATACTTGGGATGTTACCATTGCCACAAGAACGTAATTGTTCAGTAGATGCCGAGATTTTAACTAATAATATTACCTAAAAATATATTTGTCTAGGGTGGTCAGGGGAATCAAGTTACTGGTGGAGCTATTGCATTTATTTCATCTTCTGGGTTCATGTTGTTGAAGCCCCATTATATGACTTCCTCAACTAAGAGATGCTACTTAAGAACTTGGATCTACATTTTAGGTTGCTGTGAATGACCAGTTTCTCAACTGGGATCCGAACAATCGTATCAAAGCTAGAACTATATCTGCCAAAGCTCATCACGCCTTGTTCATGCACAACGTGTAAGCCTAGCTGATAAATCTTAAGTGTATATCCTTTGATTTGACAAATATCTATTTCTGAATTTTACAATCAATACTCTTGTAAAATTGAATTAACAGAATTGCCAAATTATATAAAGCACGCTAGCCAGTGAAGTGTTGTAACCAAGTAGATGAAACGTGTGTCTGACCAACTCCTGAAGAGCCGGAGAATTTTGGTACTTCAGTCTTCACAATATACAATGCTGGTAAATTCTTATATAACCATTATGTCCATTATATGACTTCCTTAGCTAGCACAGATATCCATCTTTCTAGGAGGGAAATGGTCATTCTTTGGTATACAATATGCTAGGGAAACGAAGAAAAGACTTTTAAACGTAAGCGCCGAATTCTCTCTTTATACTGTGACGCAATATCGGAAAAGAGTGAAATGTAGCCCTCATGTTCGGATTACCAGGTATACTATAAACAGATTAGTCTTCCATTTTCAAGAAGCTGGAAAGTACCATATGATTGGTGCCATTTATATTTCATAGAAAATTTCACCATCAACAGTGTAATTTATGCTAGGAACTGGAAAGGCTACACTATCTACGGACCACAATAGATACCTAATTGGAGACGATGAATACTGCTGGAGTGCTTATGGTGTGTTCCAACATCGAGGGCGATTTCTATGCCAAATACACCAATCTATCTAAGGATAAGGAGCCTAATATTTGGAAAGTCATTAAGTTTGGCATATGAGGAACCATATTTATCCGACGTGACAAATAACGAACCACATTAATCATTTACAAAAAAATTTACTTTATTTTTTCATGTATAATTATTTAATCAAAATTTGGTAATAATATTGATGTATTTTTTAAAAATGTGTACCATATGGCTTGATATACACGTGCAGCGCGCGTGCCGATATATATATATATATATATATATCAAGATAGAATGAAATATCGTGGAAAAACAAAGACTGAAATTAAACAAGAATGAAATCATAGAATATAATAGCTTAGTACATAGAGATAACAACAGGGGATCTCCCAAGATACCATCTCGTAGTACCAAACGTAAATGTGTAAGGGGATCTCCCGGAATACCGTTCCGAAATCACAAAGTAAATATGCAGAATATGGGGATCTCCCGAAATACCGTTTTGTAGTCCCAAAATAAATATATAGTACAGGAAAATTTCTCGGAATACCGTTCTATAGTCCCAAACTAAATATGCAACTCAACTAAAAGAAATAACAATTATAGCAAGAAAACCTACAATTTAGACTAAGTGTGAGTCAAGAAAAAGCAGGATTTTAACTAAACATGTTGCATAGAGTTCACATAGGCAGTTAAGGCACGTAGGCATGCTATTCTAAATTAAACAGGATAGTTACATATGCTAGTGTAGCTCAAATAAGGAGAAACATGTTATTACTTAGTGAAAAACGGATTTTTACAACAAAAATCTTGTGTACATACTCGTCACCTCACATACACGGCGCCCACATATCAAAGACAATACCAAATCCTAAGGGGAGTTCCCCCACACAAGGTTAGGCAAGCCACATACCTCGAACCAAGCTCAAATCAATCCGTAACAATGCTCTTCCCACGAATATCTCAATCTGAACGGCCCAAATCTAGACAACATCAATTACATAACATAAATATAACTACAAGGAACTAATCTAGCTAATGAAATCAAAGCTAAAGCAAGAAATTGAAAAAATTGCCGATAAAGCCTCCCAGGGCCCACATCTCATAATCGGGTAAAAGTCACAAAATAAGAACACCCATTCACTCACGAGTTCATTCGTACCAAAATTACTCAAATCTGATACCAAAATCTCGATCAAAACCCTAAAATTCGGCCTAAGAACTTTTCTCAAATTTTTCCAATTTTCACCCCAATCCGAAATAAAACGATAAAATTAATGATAGATTAGTGAGATATAATCAAAATCAAGTGTAGAATCATTAGATATATCTGAAAATCCCTCAAAATCTCATCGAAATCCGAGCTCCCAAACTCAAGTTTTGATAAAAATGGCCAAACCCTCATTTTTGAAACTTTATATCAGTCCTGTTAATTCCTTCTTCGCGAACACAGTCAGAGCCTTGCGTTCGCAAAGCACAAGCCGCTCCAGTCCTAAAAATACTCAACACGAGCGCGATGCACCGGTCACAAATGTGAAGCTCACCTTGTATGACCCTACGCGAACGTGGTATAGTTATCGTGAACACGTAGGCTATTTTTCCGGGAACCCATCTGACCGTTGACTCTACGCGAACGCGAGGTTCTTATCACGAACGTGTAGCCTTAATGATCCACATCTTTGTCAATGCGGGAACCACATTGCAAATGCGAAGAGCAACTCGGCTGCCTCCCCAGATGCCTTATGCAAACGCGAGACTTCTCTCGCGAATGCGATGAAGAAAATCTCTGCAATAAAATACCTGAAAATCTGCTAATTTCCTAAGTCAAAAAATGATCAGTTAAGCACCCAAAGCTCACTTGATGCCCCCGGGACGTCAACCAACTATTCCAACCAATCCTAAAATACCATACGAACTTAGTCGAACCCTCAAACCACAAACAACTCTAAAATCACGAGTCATCCTCCAGTTCAAACTTAAAGAACTTGAAACTTCAAATTTCTAGAACCCATGCCGAGACCTGTCAAACCATGTCTGATTGAACCCAAATTTTGCACACAAGTCATATTCAACATGACACACCTAATCGAACTTTCGGAATCAAATTACGACCCTGATATCAAAAATTCCACTATCGGCCCGAAACTCTAAAAAAATTTAACTTTCGCCATTTCAAGCCTAAATGAACTACAGACCTCAAAAACACAATCCGAACATACTCATAAGCCCAAAATCACCTAGCGGAGCTAATTCCATTCTGGGGTTGTCTTCATACTGGTCCGACTATAATCCAAATTCTAAGACTTAAACTCTCATTTAGGCACTAAGTGTCCCATAACACTGCGATCTTACAATGAATCATCCCGAAAAATTATAATAGCAGAAAAAGACACGGGGAAAGCAGTTAACAGGGGATCGGGGTATTAATTCTCAAAACGATCGGCCAGGTCGTTACAGCCTCTATCCTGGCCACGACCTCTATGGCTCTAGTAGGGGGCACGGGTGCCTGGTCATCTCCGGTTGCACGTGTCTTCACCATCTGTGAGAGAATAGAAGATAGAAGTTTAGAATTTCGAAGTCAATAACTTCGCACGACAAGGAATCAAATAAAGTGAAATTTTCCTAACAGTTCCGTAGCCTCCCAAAGATAAGTACAGACATCTCTGTACCGATCCGCGAGACTCTAATAAACCAGCTTATGACTCACGACTCATATGAACCTAGAGCTTTGATACCAACTTGTCACAACCCAAGTTCTCCCTCTGTGAACCATCGTAATGGCACCTAGTTCCTATGACTAGGTAAGCCTAACATTTGCAAAAATGAAACAGAAACATAAAAGCTCACAACTAACAAGTAAATTTAAAAAAGAAGTAAAGATGTCGCTCGTCATATACAATAATCACTTGCGAAATGTACATAAACTCTCCCAAAACCCGTAATATCGTAAGTCACAAACCATAGAAAGAAAACAGTATTTCTATACTCCAGAGTCTAACAAAAGGAAATACAAGAAGTGTTAGACAAGGGAAGAGTTGAAAGGGACTTCGAGATCTGCAGACGCAACATATATACTTTGAAGTCTCTATAGTTGTCTCACCTCACTGATAATGCGGCTGATAAGCGATATCTGGATCTTCACACGAAAAACATACGCATGGAAGAGTATGAGTACACCAAAACGGTAACCAATACGTGTCAAAGCTAATATCGGTCAAGTAGTGACGAGGCCAGGTCAGGACCTTACTAGAGTGTGTGTGTGTGTGTGTGTGTAATAAAACAAGATAGAATGAAATACCGCGAAAAAATAAAGACTGAAATTAAACACTAGATTTTTGGTTGAAAACTTGTGAAATTTAATGAAAGATTGAAAGAAAATACGTTATTATCACTTACTGATGATTTAGGGAAGAAGAGTTCTTTGAAAAATCGCATATAGGTTTTTCTAGTTTTGAAAATTTGAAGAATAAACAAAACTCCCATTTCTCAGCTATTTGATCAGTCGTAGATGTCGCATTTGCGACATGGGGTTCGCAACTGCGAAACTCGCAAATGCTAAGAAATAGTCGCAATAGTGAAGTCCATCCATTTTTGCTTTCATCGCATTTGCATTGATTTGTTCGCAAATGCAAACATTGATCTTCCGCATTTGAGACAAGATTGATCGCAAATGCGACCAAGCCTGCCCCAGCCCCACTTCGCAAATGTGAACCTAACAGAGGTCGTAAATGCAAAGCTTGGCCTCGCGATTGCGAGGTCTGAGGCCTACACTAGAACTGAAGCATACCAGCAATGTTTCCAAATCCAAATTCACTCTCTAGGCTATCTGAAACTCACCCGAGCCTTTGGGTCTCTAAACTAAATATGCACACAACTCTCAAAACATCCTACAAACTTGGTTGCATGATCAACTCTCCAAAATAACACCTAGAACTACGAATTAAGCATCAAATCAAATAAAGTTTTCATATTTTCAGAACCGACGTTCGAATCATGTCAAACCAACTTCGTTTCTCACCAAATTTGAATGACAAGTCATAAATATAGTAATGGACCTATGCCAGGTTCCAGAACCAAAATATGGACCCGATATCAATAAAGTCAAACATTGGTCAAATATTTAATTTTCATTAAGCTTTTAAATTTTCAAGTTTCAATAAAGTGTGATAACTCAGGATAGGGACTTTTCAATTTGATTATGGGCATACGCCCAAGTCCCAAATCACGATACAGATACATCGGTACTATCAAAATATGAATCTGGGTCTTTTTCCTTAAAACGTTGACCGAAGTCAACTCAAATGGATTTTAAGGCAAAAATTTCATATCTTCTCAATTTTTAACATAAAAGTTTTCTAAAAAACACCTGGACTACACACGCAAATTGAGGAGGGCTAAGATGAGGCATTTTAAGCCTTGAAACACAGAATTAGATTTTAAAACACAAGATGATCTATCAGGTCATCACATTCTCCACCTCTAAAATAATTATTGGTCCTCGAATGGACATAGAAAAGTACTCGACTTGGTGAAAAGGTGTGAATATCTAATTCGCATGTCCAACTCTGACTCCCAAGTAGTTTCTTCGATGGGCTAACCTCTCCACTACACTAAAACCGAAGGATAACTCTTCAACCTTAACTGATGAACCTTCTGGGTTAGAATAGCCACCGGCTCCTCCCCATTAGCCAAATCCTTGCTCATCTGGACAGAGCTTAAATCTATCACGTGGGATGGATCACCGTGATACTTCCGGAGCATGGATGCATGGAAATCTGGATGAACATTTGTTAAACTAAGTGGAAATATGAGCTTGTAAGCCACCTTACCCACTCTTTGAAGAATCTCAAAAGATCTGATATATCTAGGGCTCAATTTGCCCTTCTTTTCGAACCTCATCACACCCCTCATGGGTGATACCCAGAGCAACACTCTCTCTCCGACCATGAATGCAACATCACAAACTCTACGGTTGACATAACTCTTCGGCCTGGATTGAGCTGTGCGAAGTCGATCCTGAATAATCATGACCTTATCCAAGGCATCCTATACTACATATATACCCAACAACTAAGTGTGACGACCTGACCCGTCGTCTCATCAGTTACCACTTTGTTTTCCCCATTTTCTACTTCTTTATGCTTCGTTATTAGTGTCTTGTATGATCGAGTTGGTTCGGAGGAGTTTTGGTAGGAAATGAGACACTTAGTCTCTTTAAGGAAGGTTTGGTTTGGAAATGTCAATCGGATAGAGACTTATGAGTTAGAGGGCTCGGATGTGATTTCTGGTGATTCGTCTAGCTTTGGGGGATAATTTGTGAATTGGGATAGTGATCAGAAGTGATTTTGGAGGTTCGGTGTAGAATTAGGCTTGAATTGGCGAAGTTAGTATTTTGGCGATTTCCGGTTGGTCGGTGAGATTTTGATTTGAGGGTCGGAATGGAATTCCGAGAGTTGTTGTAGCTTCTTTAGGTGATTTAGGACGTGTGTGGAAAATTTTAGGTCATTCGGAGGTGTTTTGGTTGGATTTTTTATCAAATGCTTGTTTCGAAAGTTTTAGAAGAACTTAGGCTTGAATCCGATGTGAATTGATGGTTTTGGTGTTATTTGAGTTGTTTTGAAGATTGGAACAAGTTTAGGTGATGTTTTAGGATGTTTTGGTTCTTTTGGTTAAGGTCCCGGGGGCCTGGGGTGAGTTTCGGATGGTCAATCAGACCAATTTTGGCTCTTGGAAGTTGCAGGTTTTCCAGTTCTGTGTTGCAGAGATTTAACCCTTCGCGTTCACGTAGGATGAGTCGCGAACGTGTAGAAGGAGAATTGAAGGCCAGGTGTTTGGCCTTCACGATCGCATTGGAGTCCTCGCATTCGCGGAAGGTTAGGAGATCAGGCATCGCGTTCGCGTATAAGGGCTGGGGTCCAGTGGTGAGTTGCCTTTCGCGTTCAGGTTTGGGCGACGCGTTCGCGTAGGCTTAGAGACCCAAGGCTTCGCGTTCGCATGTTGGGGACAGCGTTCGCAAGGGGCAAATTGGCCAGTGGGAAAATTTGTTCATCGCGAATGCGAGTGGGCCATCGCATTCACATAGAGTAAATGTCAGCTTGCAGAAGGGTTTTAATAATATTTCATCCGCGAGTTAAGTTATTTTTCCACCATTGTTGTGCATCCTTGAGAGCTTTTGGACGGGAATTGAAGAGTATTTCGACTGGGATAGATTGGAGGTAAGTCCTATGTGTCACACCTCCTTTTTCGTTTAATACACCCCGTGAAGGGATAGAGTAAAGAAAGGAGTTTTTCCACTTTAAAGACAATCGAAACGGGATTTGCTTTTATTTAAGATTCAGAGTCTCCACTTGGGAGATTTATGGTGTCCCAAGTCACCGGTTTGAATGCCGAATCAAGGAAGGGTTTAACTCTGTTTAACAGTCGCGAACCAGAAATTCGGGTAAGAAATTCTGTTAACCCGGAAGAAGGTGTTAGGCATTCCCGAGTTCCGTGGTTCTAGCACGGTCGCTCAACTGTTATATTTGGCTAAAATTTAATCTTTATACATGTTACCTTACTTGTGCAATTTTAGAATTAATTACCGCTTTTGTCAATTATTTTATTTAAGAAAGTGAACGTCGTTTAAGAATATGTTTTTGGATCACGTCACATGAAATGTACCCGGATCCTCGACACATTCTTATTCGACGTTTTTGGATTTGGATTTGGGTTGAATGAAATGCACACCCGTATTTAGGAAAGTAATTTAATTAAAACGCGCCTAAAGCGACTAACGTGTTGTTATCTTTTAGAAGGGCCATGAAATTTACTAAAAGGCCCGTCCCGAATTTCTAAGTATTTTTATTAAGCAATTATTGAGGGCCCCATAATTTGTATATTTGTTTGGCGAGGCTCGTCTCATTTTATTTATTAAAGGTCAAACTAAAGTAGCTAAGTTTTCTGTTTTTGTTTTGTCTCTAAAGGATCAATTAATTCACAATCATAAATTTAAATCTTGAATTCCAGTCCGAATTCAAACAAAAGGATAAAACCTTTTAGCTTGAACCCGCTACCTAATTCAAGACCCAAATTTATGTTCGCAATTTAATCCTTGCAACCCTAATATGATTTTTATAACCTTGGTCTTCTAGCATTTGGGCCTGGAATTTTGCTCCAGTCATGGACATTACCACCCACGCCATCAAACAGGCCTTGGGCTCGATACCACAATCCATTTGTGAGGCACCCAAGTTCTTAACAGTATAATTCCAGATTCTAATTGTTATTTTTCTTTTTTTATATTTTGTTTTAAAAAAAAAATCAATCACCAAAACCAAATTTGCCTTGACAGAACTAATCAGCTAATGTTAGAACCAAATTTATATGTATTCATAGTTTTCGAATTTTAATTGACGACTGCAATTTCATATTCTGGACTTATTCTTCATTACCTATTAGAATCACATTAAACATAAACTTGAACTAATGACATTGCCTTTATTAGAATTCAATGCTAAACAGTCATATTATAGCTACTTAATAACCATATGAAGTAATTCTGACAGAAATTAACTAAACTAACCATTACATACCCTACTTACTTAATACAACATTGTTCGTTAAATTCGAATATACCTAAGAGGTAACAATTCAACAGTTCTATATAATTACAAAGTGAATTTGAGCACTTCTATCTACATTAAGGCAGATTCAGTTAAATAAGACTGTTATTACATACTACAAAATAGCAAATGAAAACTACAGCAGTCTATTGTAGCAAAAAGGCTTCATCAAACTTGATTTTACAATAGCGTAAGTGCAGTAATTGAAACTTCACACTGCCAGGGGTAAAAATATACCTGATATTTAGACCAAAATGAAGAAAAATTAGAGATCAGCAACAATAACAGGGCAACAGCAAATCAGCGATCAACTTTCAACAGCACAGGGATTTTAAAAGCCAAATTGAACCAGATAACTCAATCACAAAACAGCTCGGATAAGCTCGAATGAGCTTGCAATTAAATCAATATTTTTTGGAGAAAATCAGTCACGCAATCACTGATTCAATAAGCATCAATCAAGCTTGAAATCAAACCAAAATTAACACACTGAGCTTCTGAAATTTCAAGAGACTTGAACAATACAAACTCAACCGTTAAAAAATCAGAATGACTTGAATTTCAATAGAACAGTAAATGTTTTTGGGTTTTCTATTGATTTTAGTAATGTTTTTGGATTTTTTGAAAGAAATTCAGATCTAAAAATGAGAATTATAATCTGAAATTTTGAATTTCAGATCTGAAAATGGGCAGATATTTTTGGGGAATTTTTGGGGTTCAAAAACTTGGTTATTAAGGCATTGAGATGCCTATTTATAGGCACAATTAAGGGGAAGAATGTTCTAGACATTTCACTCTTTTTCCCTCCCATTTAATTTCAAGTATTGCATATTAAGCCTTCAATTCCTAACTTGTTTCTCAAATTACTATCCTAAGTTTATTAAATTCTACACTAAAGTCCTATTCTAGAATGTTTTATCCCCTTACAATCCCCATTCTACCCCTGCTTCATTTAAACATTTACCATTTTTAATGAACCTGCCATTTTTCTATGCCCAAACTACCCCTGAGGTTCCCTAATATTACCACCAGACTTATGATATTCCAAAAGTGCCCCCACTTTACACTTACAATTACTGCCCTGGTTTACCCAACTCCAAACCCTAATTAACATCTACCAGCTATAACCAAACTCAACTAATCATAACAACTAAATGAATTTAAGCAATGAACCAAGGGATTAGTGATAACAATTACTGACTAAACTACTCTAATTAAAATCGACTAATAACAACCAAGCTTACACGAGGTCAAGATGAGAACTCAATCAATTAGGAACCTTACTCATAATCAGAACGATGGCAGAAATTCAAACTAAAAATGAACAATTACAGAGTCGATGAACAACCAAGCTAGACCTAAGCCCAAACAACAAAATCTGATTTAAACAACAGAAAACCAAGGCCAGGGAAGAACAAATTCCAATACGATTTTTAATCACCAAATTTAATTGAACTAAATTGATTTGAGTCGCCAGGAGATATGAAAACCAGAAAATAGTAATGAACAGAATAAGGAGAGAAAAAGAGGGAATTACTGGTGTAATCTGCCATGGGTTGATGACGAACTTGGCCAAATGCTCTTGGTCCGGTCCTTGACGAACGAGTCTCGACATGAGCCAAGATTACCATTAACCGATTATTTTAAAAAAAAATAATCGTTTGACGATAATTCCGAGTCAAGTCGAATCTTGAAACGTCATTGTTCTCTGATTTTTGAATCTGGCTTTGAAATGAAGATTGGGGATTGTGGGGGAGAAGTAAATGTTGTATGGTGTATTTTAATAGAGGTTTGGGTCAGCGCCTCCACCACATAAAGTGGGCGACGCTAGGGTTTGAGAATCTCTGATCTGGGATTGGTGGAGCTCTGGTTGGGTTTGATGTATAAGGAGTGGATTTTGGTGAAGAGGGGGTTGAGGAGAATATCTGGTATGATTTTGGCAGCGTTTGGAGATTAAACGCCGCTGGATGGCGGTTTCCGATGACAGAGGCGGCGATGAAGACGAGGTTGGATACTGGGGTATGAAGAAGGGAAAGGGTTGTCTCTTAGGGTTATTATTTTTTTTAGATAATTTTAATCACGAAGAAATACGAGCCGTTGGATTAGAAGGAAAGAATGTCTCAGATTTAATTGGCCTTTAATCCAAAAACGACGTCGTTTAAGAGTAGGGGGGACTGGACCGGGTAATGGGGGTGATTTGGGCTGGGTTGGTAGGTATTTTATGTTTGGGCTAATTAATTTCGGCCCAATTTTAAAATGTTTCTTTTCATTTCATTTATTCAATTTGCTTTTGTTTATTTTTGTTTATTTTTTGTGTTTTGTATTATTTACTTTGTATTATTTTTTTCTGATTTTGTAAAAATTAAAACAAAGCCTAATTAAACTATTTAACTTCTAAAGTCATTTAAAATCAATTATCAATTAAATTTGCACAGGAACTATTTTTTGTGAATTTCTTTAAGTTTTGTTCTAAAACAAATCAATGCCTAATTAATGCTAAAAATGAAATTAAAATTCTAAATGCAAAAATGCACATTTTGTATTTTTATACGACTTATCATGCACAAATAACATGCAAACAATTAACACAAAGTCCACAAAAAGTGTAAAATAAGAAAAAATCTTTTGTTTGAATTTTATGGAAATAACTCATATATAGGGCAAAAATCACGTGCTCACAGCTGCCCCTCTTTGCTCGGAAACACGAAGAGTTTTCGTGCAAATATAAGTGAGCAAATACGAGCGATTTCTGCCTGTTCGAGTATTCCATTGTGAAGCATTTTTGAAAAGTTTTGACCGCACCCTGCTTCAAAGGTTGCCTACATATCCTGGGCTAAACAGGAATCAGGTCAGTGTAGTTCGGGAATGTCTGGTAGCTGGGACTACCAAGAGCTGTGATTTCACTGATGTTGCTGCTGCTACTGCTCGCTGACCCCCTTATTACACCGTGTTAAAACAAAAGAAGCTAGCCTAAGCTATGAATTACAAAATCCTATCTATGTCTTCAAACTTGCTCTTGTGTTGCCTTGAACTTGTATCTTCTTCTCCTACAATGGAATTCTTGTTGTTGCCTTGACGATGTTTAGCCATTCCTCCTGATGATGCTCGACTACTTCAATTTGAATTATGTGTCCATTTTTCAGGTGGACTCCTGTTTGCGATGCTTGAAAGGTATTCCCTTGTTCTCCAGGTGGACTCCTGATTGCGATGCTCGAAAAGTATTCCCTTATTCTACAGGTGGGCTCCTGCTTGCGATGCTCGAAAAGTATTCCCTTGTTCTACAGGTGGACTCCTACTTGCGATGCTTTAAAAGTATTCCCTTGTTCTCCAGGTGGACTCCTGATTGCGATGCTCGAAAAGTATTCCCTTGTTTTCCAGGTGGGCTCCTGCTTGTGATGCTCGAAAAGTATTCCCTTGTTTTCCAGGTGGGCTCCTGCTTACTGGTTTTGAAAAATATTCCCTTGTTCTTCAGGTGGGCTCCTGCTTGCTGAAAATATTCCCTTATTTTTTCAGGTGGGCTCCTGTTTGCGACTTTGAAAAGTATTCCCTTGTTCTTCAAGTGGGCTCCTGCTTGTGACAACCATGCAAAAACGAAGAAAATTTTCTGCCCCAGTTTGATAACTGGGCGTGTTGTGTTACCGAATATTAAACTTGAAGGATAAGACTCACATTATACTTCCCTTGTTCTTCAGGTGGGTGCCTGACTGCTTCAACTTTGAAATGTATTCCCTTGTTATCCAGGCGGGCGCCTGACGACTTCAACTTTGAAATGTATTCCTTTGTTATCCAGGTGGGTGCCTGATTGCGATTCTTGAAATATATTCCCTTATTTTCCAGGTGGGCGCCTGATTTCAAAATAGACGGACAAAGAAGACTTTTCTGCCCCAGTTTGGTGACTAGGCACATGGATGAGTGTTAAACTGAATTATTTTACCAACTGTTATAAGAATTTGAAAGCTAAGTCCTATTATCNATGACTGACCCCTTCCTTTGTCAGAATATACCTCCTCTCCGTTCGAACCCCATACTTCGATTTGTTATATTGCTCCTGAATTGACACTTGCCAACCTTTGTGTCTCCCATGAACCCAAAGCATTTTAATTATTACCAACTTCAATGCACATGCTGCTCCTTTTTTATTTAAACCACCAGCCTTGCCCTTGAAGTCTATTGCTCCATTGCTAGCCGTGATAACTTTGATTTATTTTTTGGGAGATCTTGATTGTCATTGGTGTCAATCCTATTACGGGAAATTCTTTTGATATGTTCAACCTCTCTCTTCATCTGTTGTGTTGTTCATGAATTAACGTATACCAAGTCTTTGTATTTTACCAGGAATTCCGAAACATGTTAATTGTTTCCAACTCAATCATGTTTGATGTTATTTCCTGACTTATGACAGTTTGATGTACTGGCCAGATCCCATTTTGTGCAATTGGAAAGATTGGTTGCAAATTTTGAAATCATTTCTCACTTGTTATGACCAGACAAACTCAAGAAGAGGGAAAGACAAGGTGGGAAGAATAGAGTGAAAGAAAAATGGAAAGAGATGATTCCTAATAAGAAACCNCTTTGAAAAGTATTCCCTTGTTCTTCAAGTGGGCTCCTGCTTGTGACAACCATGCAAAAACGAAGAAAATTTTCTGCCCCAGTTTGATAACTGGGCGTGTTGTGTTACCGAATATTAAACTTGAAGGATAAGACTCACATTATACTTCCCTTGTTCTTCAGGTGGGTGCCTGACTGCTTCAACTTTGAAATGTATTCCCTTGTTATCCAGGCGGGCGCCTGACGACTTCAACTTTGAAATGTATTCCTTTGTTATCCAGGTGGGTGCCTGATTGCGATTCTTGAAATATATTCCCTTATTTTCCAGGTGGGCGCCTGATTTCAAAATAGACGGACAAAGAAGACTTTTCTGCCCCAGTTTGGTGACTAGGCACATGGATGAGTGTTAAACTGAATTATTTTACCAACTGTTATAAGAATTTGAAAGCTAAGTCCTATTATCCAGGGAGGTCCTGACAATTACGAACCTAAATTATCTCTTCTTCCATTGTATTTGTTATCAAAGATCTTAAACTTTTCCCATTATCCAGGAGGGTCCTGACAACTTCTTAATTGAAACCTATCTTAAACATGCAAACTTTGGAATGAACTTATATTCCTTTTTATGCCCATTTATGTTTCTCATGATTGTTTTGACATTTAAACTAAGTTCCATTTTCCAGGAGGATCCTGAGAATTTCCAGTCATACCTGTTCGGGTCCNTGTTATTTCCTGACTTATGACAGTTTGATGTACTGGCCAGATCCCATTTTGTGCAATTGGAAAGATTGGTTGCAAATTTTGAAATCATTTCTCACTTGTTATGACCAGACAAACTCAAGAAGAGGGAAAGACAAGGTGGGAAGAATAGAGTGAAAGAAAAATGGAAAGAGATGATTCCTAATAAGAAACCTACAGAGTAGCGACCCATCAGATGTGGATACTGACTCTAACGACCTTGACATGCACCTGCAGCCTATTCTGTATAGCAAATCTGATGCTCATCTCTTGTTGCAATTTTCACCGTGAAACTGGTCTTCGATGTTCCATTTACCCGATCTTGTTCATAATCCTTAGTCGACTTGTGGTGCCCATAGGATTTTCACCATCAAGCCTCTCTCATTTTGATTTTTCTCTCAACTCACTGTCGCCTTACGATGCCCGTGAAGGTTTTNCTGAACCTCAGTGAGGCTGCCTACGTACCCTTTCGGGATCAAGTCAAACATAGTTCAGGCAACTATATTTGTTGTTGCGATGTTTTCGTTCCTTCCATTTTTCTTTTCTTTTTCATTTTCTTTTCCTTTCTTTTCTCTTTTCTTTTCTTTTTTTTTTCCTTTCTTTTCTTTTCTTTCTTTTTTTTCTTCTCTTTCTTTTCTTCTTTCTTTTCTTCTCTTCTTTCTTTTCTTTTTCTTTTGCTTTTTCTTCTCTTTCTTTTCTTTTTTTTTCTTTTGCACTTGTTTTTCTCTTGTTTCTCCACTTACTTCCCATTCAATCCTCGAGTTTTGTTGTTGATTCCGAAAGAGGGATACGAAAGAAAATATAATAAGGCTCAAAGGGATAACAAAAGATAAAGTGTTTGGATAGCAGAACAAAATGCCTTCGTCATTCCAATCTTCAACATATACCAAGTACAAACTACCATTTGATTGATTCACATATTTGCCTTCTGTATTTGCCGATTCCTAACATCATTGGACGACAATCTCGATACCACGCATGGTCCCTTTAGACTTGGGGCATTCTTGCCTTTGGCTTTAAACTGATGAGGCATGATGCATTTCCACAGTATTTCTTTATATTCTATTTTCCCCAGTTTTACTTGATTCAGGCTTCAAAGTATTCCAGTATGTCTTTATTTCTTCCGAGTACCCTTACATCTTCAATATTGTTTCATTGCTAAACTGACTTTTAAACCAGGCCGAGAATTATGTGCATGTCATGTCACTAAAATCAGCATGAAAAGAATTGTAAAATGATTAGAAATGAAGTGACTAGAAATGTCAGGAAACAGAGAATTGTATTAGACTGATAGGTTGAAACAACAAAACAAACAGACTAGACTAGAATTACAAACCTAGACGGCACTAAACAAGCTATTATTACTAAACAAAAGCGAAGTGGAAAGATAGGAGGGTTTGACTTTCAAGACAATATCCGGATTACAACCCTGAAATAACCCGGACCCTCAGAAATGAGACCAAAATAAGCCACCAAAACTCCACTCTGAGTGACCGAGAGATGGAGCGTCTTCCCAATTACCACGCCCGACATTTTAGCCACTGAGTTTCATACTAATATTGCCAAGACCATTATTGACTTTAATCAACACGTTCCCAAGATAAATCGCACGCTCCTTGCCATTGCCATTGACCACAATTACTCCTTCTTCAATCATTCTTTCTATTTCCCTTTTCAAAGATCGACAGTCTTCAATGCTATGCCCCTGGACATTAGAGTGGTACATGCATCGAACAGTAGGATCAAAGCTTTTCGCATTTGGGTCTGGAGTATATCCAAGGAGCGGCTTAATCAGGCCGAGATGTTTTAACTTTTCAAACAAGCTTGTGTAGGATTCACCAATGGGCGTAAAATTATCCCTTTGCCTTTGTTTCTCTCCATGCCTCAGCTTTCTAGTATTGTTGAGTGCTTGAAAGTGTTGTACACGAGAGTTTCGGGCTGTTGGTGCATGCTTCTGGGAGTGACTTGGTAGTGGGGTAAATGGCCGGGTGTTACTTAGTAGATGGGGTGGCTTCTGTGGAATTCGGGAACGTTCACGGGGTCGGTGTTGTGGTTGGGAGCGTTTAGCAAGAACGACCACCGGACCTTGTCGTTGGCAGAGGCTATGACCTGATGGTTGGACAAAATATCGGGTGTTGTTCGTGGGATTAGTTTGAGGTTGGTTTTGAGGTTGAACAGATTTGGCAAGAACAATTATCGGACTTTGTTGTAGATGGGGCTTAGCAACATCTTTTCTGTCAATGGTAGGACCTTCCCGAGCAACCTGTTCGTGCCACTTGAGCCAAAAATCCTTAAAGCTCTCCTTGGGTTTCTTTTCAATCTGAAATAGGGAGGAGCAATTTGGGGCAATGTCTTTATTGTACTGAAAATGTCGCACGAAATCTTGAGCCACGTCTCCCAATGTAAGCCACTTGCCAACATTATGACGATTATGCCATTCTAAAGCTGCCCCAGTCAAGCTCTTACTGAAGTATGCCATCAACAAATTATCTTTATCACCGACACCTTTCATTTTATCGCAATAGACCCTCAGGTGAGTTACCGGATCTCCATTCCCATCGTACAAGTTAAATTTTGGCACTTTAAACCCTGCGGGTAGGCGAACGTCAAGGGATACAGATGATTCTTTGTAAGACATGTTACCATGGTCTCCCATTCCTTGTATATTTTTTAAGGATTGTTCTTTCGGCTTTATGGCTATTTTATCTCGCCCTACTTTCCTTGTGACCTTTTCATCTCCAGTACGAAGTTCATCCCGAGGGCTCTTCCCGTATCCATTGTTGGGGGTAGTAGATATGACAGGAAACATTGGTGGTGGCGGGGGTAGTGCCTTCCCAGTCATCCAGGCTTGATTCATGTCTGCCATGTGTAGTCTTAACATCCGCACCTCTTCACTCAACCTATTATACCATTCATCCACCTGCTGTCGGGCATCGGTACTAACCACCTCAATTCTATTGATGTTTGCCATTTCCTTTTGTTGTCGAGAAGAATTACCACTTTGGAAACCACAAACCAACCACCTTTCTGGAATGACGACATGAAACCACCATGTTAGCGTAAAGGCATTGATTTTTCCTTTTCTTTCTTTGTTTTCCGCTATTTTCTTTTCTTTTTGCCTTTATGTGGCTTTTCTTTCTTTTTTTTTCTTTTTCTTTTTGGTTATGGTCGAATCCTATGTGGATTGC
>MU693060.1:94525-115040 GCA_026770625.1 Nicotiana glauca
GAACCAGAAATCCGGGTAAGGAATTCTATTAACCCGGGAGAAGGTGTTAGGCATTCCTGAGTTCCGTGGTTCTAGCACGGTCGCTCAACTGTTATATTTGGCTAAAATTTAATCTTAATACATGTTACCTTACTTGTGCAATTTTAGAATTAATTATCGCTTTTGTCAATTATTTTATTTAAGAAAGTGAACGTCGTTTAAGAATATATTTTTGGATCACGTCACATGAAATGAACCCGGATCCTCGACACATTCTTATTCGACGTTTTAGGATTTGAATTTGGGTTGCATGAAATGCACACCCGTATTTAGGAAAGTAATTTAATTAAAACGCGCCTAAAGCGACTAACGTGTTGTTATCTTTTAGGAAGGCCATGAAATTTTCTAAACGGTTCGTCCCGAATTTCTAGTTATTTTTATTAAGCAATTATTGAGGGCCCCGTAATTTGTATATTTGTTTGGCGAGGCTCGTCTCATTTTATTTATTAAAGGTCAAACTAAAGTATCTAACTTTTCTGTTTTTGTTTTGTCTCTAAAGGATCAATTAATTCACAATCATAAATTTAAATCTTGAATTCCGGTCCGAATTCAAACAAAAGGATAAAACCTTTTAGCTTGAACCCGCTACCTAATTCAAGACCCAAATTTATGTTCGCAATTTAATCCTTGCACCCCTAATATGATTTTTATAACCTTGGTCTTCTAGCATTTGGGCCTGGAATTTTGCTCCAGTCATGGACATTACCACCCACGCCATCAAACAGGCCTTGGGCTCGATACCACAACCCATTTGTGAGGCACCCAAGTTCTTAACAGTATAATTCCAGATTCTAATTGTTATTTTTCTTTTTTTATATTTTTTTTTTTAAAAAAAAAATCAATCACCAAAACCATATTTGCCTCAACAGAACTAATCAGCTTATGTTAGAACAAAATTTATATGTATTCATAGTTTTCGAATTTTAATTGAAGACTGCAATTTCATATTCTGGACTTATTCTTCATTACCTATTAGAATCACATTAAACATGAAACTTGAACTAATGACATTGCCTTTATTAGAATTCAACACTAAACAGTCATATTACAACTACTTAATAACCATATGAAGTAATTCTGACAGAAATTAATTAAACTAACCATTACATACCCTACTTACTTAATACAACATTGTTCGTTAAATTCGAATATACCTAAGAGGTAACAATTCAATAGTTCTATATAATTACAAAGTGAATTTGAGCACTTCTATCTACATTAAGGCAGATTCAGTTAAATAAGACTGTTATTACATGCTACAAAATAGCAAATGAAAACAAAAGCAGTCTATTGTAGCAAAAAGGCTTCATCAAACTTGATTTTACAATAGCGTAAGTGCAGTAATTGAAACTTCACACTGCCAGGGGTAAAAATGTACCTGATATTTAAACCAAAATGAAGAAGAATTAGAGATCAGCAACAATAACAGGGCAACAGAAAATCAGCGATCAACTTTCAACAGCACAGGGATTTTCAAAGCCAAATTGAACCAGATAACTCAATCACAAAACAGCTCGGATAAGCTCGAATGAGCTTGGAATTGAATTAATATTTTTTGGAGAAAATCAATCATGCAATCACTGATTCAATAAGCATCAATCAAGCTTGAAATCGAACCAAAATTAACACAATGAGCTTCTGAAATTTCAGGAGACTTGAACAATACAAACTCAACCCTTAAAAAATCAGAATGACTTGAATTTCAATAAAACATTAAATGTTTTTGGGTTTTCTATTGATTTTAGTAATGTTTTTGGATTTTTTGAAAGAAATTCAGATCTGAAAATGAGAATTATAATCTGAAATTTTGAATTTCAGATCTGGAAATGGGCAGATATTTTTGGGGAATTTTTGGGGTTCAAAAACTTGCTTATTAAGGCATTGGGATGCCTATTTATAGGCACAATTAAGGGGAAGAATGTTCTAGACATTTCACTCTTTTTCCCTCCCATTTAATTTCAAGTATTGCATATTAAGCCTTCAATTCCTAACTTGTTTCTCAAATTACTATCCTAAGTTTATTAAATTCTACACTAAAGTCCTATTCTAGAATGTTTTATCCCCTTACAATCCCCATTCTACCCCTGCTTCATTTAAACATTTACCATTTTTAATGAACCTGCCATTTTTCTATGCCCAAACTACCCCTGAGGTTCCCTAATATTACCACCAGACTTATGATATTCCAAAAGTGCCCCCACTTTACACTTACAATTACTGCCCTGGTTTACCCAACTCCAAACCCTAATTAACATCTACCAGCTATAACCAAACTCAACTAATCATAACAACTAAATGAATTTAAGCAATGAACCAAGGGATTAGTGATAACAATTACTGACTAAACTACTCTAATTAAAATCGACTAATAACAACCAAGCTTACACGAGGTCAAGATGAGAACTCAATCAATTAGGAACCTTACTCATAATCAGAACGATGGCAGAAATTCAAACTAAAAATGAACAATTACAGAGTCGATGAACAACCAAGCTAGACCTAAGCCCAAACAACAAAATCTGATTTAAACAATAGAAAACCAAGGCCAGGGAAGAACAAATTCCAATACGATTTTTAATCACCAAATTTAATTGAACTAAATTGATTTGAGTCGCCAGGAGATATGAAAACCAGAAAATAGTAATGAACAGAATAAGGAGAGAAAAAGAGGGAATTACTGGTGTAATCTGCCATGGGTTGATGACGAACTTGGCCAAATGCTCTTGGTCCGGTCCTTGACGAACGAGTCTCGACATGAGCCAAGATTACCATTAATTGATTATTTTAACAAAAAAAAATCATTTGACGATAATTTCGAGTCAAGTCTAATCTTGAAACATCATTGTTCTCTGATTTTCGAATCTGGCTTTGAAATGAAGATTGGGGATTGTGGGGGAGATGTAAATGTTGTATGGTGTATTTTAATGGAGGTTTGGGTCAGCGCCGCCACCAGAGAAAATGGGCGGCGTTAGGGTTTGAGAATCTCTGATCTGGGATTGGTGGAGCTCTGGTTGGGTTTGATGTATATGGAGTGGATTTTGGTGAAGAGGGGGTTGAGGAGAATATCTGGTATGATTTTGGCAGCGTTTGGAGATTAAACGCCGTCGGATGGCGGTTTCCGGTGACAGAGGCGGCGATGAAGACGAGGTTGGATACTGGGGTATGAAGAAGGGAAAGGGTTGTCTCTTAGGGTTATTATTTTTTTTTAGATAATTTTAATCACGAAGAAATACGAGCCGTTAGATTAGAAGGAAAGAATGGCTCAGATTTAATTGGCCTTTAATCCCTCAACGACGTCGTTTAAGAGTAGGGGGACTGGACCTGGTAATGGGGGGTGATTTGGGTGGGGTTGGTAGGTATTTTATGTTTGGGCTAATTAATTTCGGCCCAATTTTAAAATGTTTCTTTTCATTTCTTTTATTCAATTAGCTATTGTTTATTTTTGTTTATTTTTTGTGTTTTGTATTATTTACTTTGTATTATTTTTTTCTGATTTTGTAAAAATTAAAACAAAGCCTAATTAAACTATTTAACTTCTAAAGTCATTTAAAATCAATTATCAATTAAATTTGCACAGGAACTATTTTTTGTGAATTTCTTTAAATTTTGTTCTAAAACAAATCATTGCCTAATTAATACCAAAAAAAAATTAAAATCCTAAATGCAAAAATGCACATTTTGTATTTTTATACGACTTATCATGCACAAATAACATGCAAACAATTAACACAAAGTCCACAAAAATTGTAAAATAAGAAAAAATATTTTATTTGAATTTTATGGAAATAACTTATGTATAGGGCAAAAATCACGTGCTCACACTATGATCTAAAATCATGATTTAATTGTAGAGTCAACCTAGAAACTCATGAAAACTTAGCAAAAAGGGGGAAGAACTAGGGTTTGAGTTTTGATATTTTAAATTGGGTTTTGATGGGTCATTTGAGCTCGAATTTGGGAGTTCTTGATATGTATAGACTCGTGGCGAGATAAGGAACCCGTTGATGTAAAAATTTCTGAATTTCGAGAAGTGGGACTGGGGCTCGGGTTTTGCCAATTTTGAGATTTTTGCTATTTTTTATTCTTTTTTTATTGGGTTATGTTCCCTTAGCCTATTGTGACGTATTCGTTGTGGTTTTGGTCAGATTCGACGCGCGAGGAGGCCGATTTGAGAGGCAAGGGAATAGCGAGCTAGAGATTTGGCCGGCTTGAGGTGAGTAATGATAGAAAATGTTGTCCTAAGGGTTTGAAACCCCGGATTGCACAACGTAGTGCTATATTGAGGTAAAACATGCGCTTAATGACGAGCGCGGGGTTGTTTACTACTGGGGATTGTGACTTGGTCCGTCTTGATTCATGTTTTTACCGCGTATTTGACTGAGGTTTGTTTTTTATCAACATGATTTGAGCTTATTTCCATATTTTGGGCTTCATGCCGACTACTTGAATCCTTCGTGGACTTTTATCACTGTTTCCTCACTATTTTGATATATTACTTGAACTCAATCCTATTGATTAATATTGTTTACAAACGCAGTCACTTTTAATTGAAATCTTGAGACTTAAATGATATTTCCAATGTTGTTTGCGCTCAGCACTACTGTTTTACTGATGCCCGAGGGGCTTGTGTTGATTTCTGGACTGAGTGAGGTCGAGGACCAAATGTGAGGATATGCTTAGTGATACGAGATGCTTTATATGCCACAAGGTGGCTTGAGTGATGGGAGGCAAACTGATGTGAGGCCGAGTGCCGAGTGATGATGCCACGAGGTGGCTTGATATAGTGTTTAGGTCGTAAGGGGCCCCTCCGGAGTATGCACACCCACAGTGAGCGCGGGTACCCATATGATCTGAGAGTGAGCCCGATGGGCTGATACTAAGCTGAGTGACTGATACTGAGCCCGAGGGGCTGATACTATGCTGAGTGACTGATGCTGAGCCCGAGGGGCTAATACTGTTCTAAGCGATTGATACTGGGCCCGAGGGGCAGATTACTACTCACTATTTACTTGTTGCTTTACCTATTTTTAAAAGAAGATTTCATTTGATTCTTTTCGGTTTTACTGCTTTAAGTGATTTACTGCCTGAAATAAATTGCCTTGTGCTTTTATGTGTTTTTATGCTTTCAGCCATTATTTATTGTTATTACCCACTGGGTTAGAGTACTCACATTACTCCCTGCACCATGTGTGCAGATTTAGGCATAGCAGAGTCTGCACCTGAGCGCTGATTTCCTTCCAGACCAGGCAGCGATTTAGAGTTATGAGGTAGCTGTGGACGCCCACAGCCCCTTGTCTCCCCTATCCTCCATCATTCATGTTTTCTTCAGACTATTGTATCAGATTTCATACTTTGTAGACCTATAGCAAACTCTGTAGTAGCTCATGACTTGTGACACCCCGGTTTGGGCTGTGTCAGGATGGTTTCCCTGGTTATTATCGTCGTTTCCGCATTTATGGCTATGTTAAACATGTTTTAGATTTGTTAATCTTAATTAATTGTTTACAAAAGAGGTGTTTGCATTGTTCTGGCTGGCCTTGTCTTCACGAGAGGTGCCATCATGGTCGACTTCGAAAATTGGGTCGTGACAAATTGTTATCAGAGCCTAGGTTACTAGGTCTCATGAGTCATGAGCAGGTTTAGTAGAGTCTCGTGGATCGGTATGGAGACGTCTGTACTTATCCTCGGGAGGATGCAGAACCTTTAGGAAAACTTCACATTCTTGAAATTCTTATCGTGCGAACTTGTTGATCCGAGTAGTAAACTTCTCTTTATTCTATTCTCTCACAGATGGTGAGGACACGAGATACCGGACGTGGCAGACGACCACCAGTGCCACCCACCGAGGCCACCATAGGCCGTGGACGTGGTCGTGGTCGCGGCAGAGGTAGGGCAGCAGGGGCAGCGCCTGTTGATCCACCAGTTGCCCCAGCTCAGGATCAGGCTCCAACAGCACCAGTTCAGGCACCAGTTGTGCCTATCGTGATTCCAGGTCTTCAGAAGGCCTTGGCGCAGATTTTGACAGTTTGCACTGGCCTGGCTCAGGCCGTTTCAGCCACCACAGTGGCAGCTGCTTCGCAGGCCGAGGGAGGCAATCAGACCCCCTCTGCTCGCACACCTGAGTAGGTAGTGCAGGGATTACAAACTCCAGAGGTACCTCCAGCTCAGCCAGTTGCACTAGTGCAGGAGTTCAGGGTTCCAGCTATGCCTGAGGATGAGCAGCGTCGCCTTGAGAGGTTTGGTAGACTCCAGCCTCCGACATTCAGTGGTGCTGAGGGCGAGGATGCCCAGGGTTTTCTTGATAGGTGTCAGAAGATGCTCCGTACCACAGGGATTCTTGAGTCTAGTGGTGTGGCATTTACCACCTCTCAGTTTACTGGGGCTGCCTTTACATGGTGGGAGGCGTATGAGAGACGTAGGCCTGCTGGTGCAGCGCCTTTGACTTGGTAGGAGTTCTCCACTCTCTTCTTGGAGAAGTACGTACCGTAGTCCTGTAGAGAGGAGTTGCGCAGACAGTTTGAGTGTATACGACAGGGAGATATGACTGTGTCTCAATATGAGATGAGGTTTTTAGAGTTGGCTCGTCATGCCGTTTGGATGGTTCCGACTGATCGTGAGTGGATCAGTAGATTTGTTGATGGCCTTAACTACCATCTCCACGTTCTTATGACTAGAGAGAGAGAGTATTGGGTGCTACATTCGAGGAGGTGGTTGATATAGCTCGAGAGATTGAGACGGTTCGCCGTCAGGATCGAGAGGAGAGGGAGGCTAAGAGTCCTCGAGGTTATGGTAGTTATAGTGGCGCTCCTTCGAGGGGCCAGTTCCAGCAGGGTAGAGGTCGTTCTTTCATGCCCGCTCAGTCGGCCCGTCCCGAGTATCATGGGGCATCTTCAGGTCATGGTTATAATGGTTCTCAATAGGGTCAGCCTTCAGTCAGCGCTCTTCCAGCACAGAGTTCATCTCGTGCCCCGTCTATTCAGGGTTCTTCTAGACCGAGTGCGTCAGCTAGTCACTCCGGCTCAAGGGGTTCCCTTAAGTCCCATTCTCCAGCACCTGGGAGTTGTTTTGAGTGTGGAAAGTTTTGACATGTGTGGAGGCAGTGTCCTCGTCGTGCTGCTAGCTCATCTCAGAAGAGGGGTCAGCCCTTGTTTTCATGCTCTTCCAGGCAGGTCAAATGCCATTGCTTCAGATGTTGTCATTATAGATATTGTTTCAGTCTGCCACAGAGATGCCTCAGTCTTATTTGATCCCGGTTCCACCTATTCTTATGTGTCCTCATATTTTTCTCATTATTTAGGTACATCCCAAGGGTGTCTTCACATGTTCATATATCTACCTTAGTGGGCGATACTATTGTTGTAAACTATGTGTACCGGTCATGTTTGGTGACTATTGGGGGTCTGGAGACCCAAATTGATCTATTGTTATTGAGCATGGTGTATTTTGAAGTTATTTTTGGCATGAACTGGTTATCTCCATGTCATGCTATTCTAGACTATCATGCTAAGACAGTCACTTTGGCTATACCGGGTGTACCGAGGATCAAGTGGTGTGGTGTGACTGATTATGTTCCTAGTAGAATGATTTCATTCTTAAAGGCCCAGTGTAAGGTTGGGAAGGGTTGCCTTTCATATTTGGTGTTTGTGAAGGATGTTGGAGACGAGACTCCTAGCATTTAGTCTATTCCAGTTGTGAGGGACTTTCCCGATGTATTTCCTGTACACCTACCGGGCATGCCACTGGACAGGGATATTGATTTTGGTATTGACCTGGTGTCGGGCACTCAGCCCATTTCCATTCCGCCATATCGTATCACACCAGCGGATTTGAAAGAATTAAAGGAGCAGCTTCAGGAACTCCTAGATAAGGGGTTCATTCGGCCTAGTGTGTCACTGTGGAGTGCACTGGTTCTGTTTGTGAAGAAGAAGGATTGCACCATGGGAATGTGCATTGACTACAGGCAATTGAACAAATTAACAGTGAAGAACAAGTATCCCATGCCTCGCATTGATGATTTATTTGACCAGCTTTAGGGAGCGAGGGTGTTCTCCAAGATTGATCTCCGTTCGAGCTATCACCAGTTAAAGATCAGGGATTCAGATATTATTAAGACTGCTTTCAGGACTAGATATGGGCACTATGAGTTCCTTGTTATCTCTTTTGGGCTGACTAATGCCCCAGTAGCGTTCATGCATTTGATGAACAGTGTATTTCGTCCTTATCTAGATTCGTTCATTATTATTTTTATTGATGATATTATGGTGTACTCGCATAGTCAGGAGGAGCACGCGCAACATTTGCTAGTTGTATTACAGAGATTGAGGGAGGAGAAACTTTATGTAAAGTTCTCCAAGTGTGAGTTTTAGCTCAGCTCAGTGGCTTTCTTGGGGCACGTGGTGTCCAGCGAGTGTATTCAGGTCAACCCGAAGAAGATAGGGGCGGTTCAGAGTTAGCCAGACTATCCTCCGACACAGAGATTCGTAGTTTTCTTGGGTTGGCAGCCTATTATCACCGGTTTGTTCAGGGATTTTCCTCCATTGCATTGCCCTTGACCAAGTTAACTCAGAAGGGTGCTTCATTTGTATGGTCGGACGAGTGTGAGGAGAGCTTTCAGAAGCTCAAGACAACTTTGATCACAGCTCCAGTATTGGTCTTGCCATCAGCTTTATGTGCTTATACTATATATTGTGATGCTTTGAGAGTTGGTATTTGGAAGTGTATTGATGTAGGAGGGTAGAGTTATTGATTATACTTCTCGTCAGTTGAAGCCCCACGAGAAGAACTACCCTGTACATGATTTGGAGTTGGTTGCCATAGTTCATGCCTTGAAGATTTGACAGCACTACTTGTATGGCATATCTTGTGAGGTATTAACTGATCATCGTAGTCTTCAGCATTTGTTCAAGCAAAAGGATCTTAATTTGAGGCAGCGTAGATGGCTGGAGTTGCTTAAGGTTTATGACATCACCATATTGTATCATCCGGGAAAGGCCAATGTAGTAGCTGATGCCTTGAGCCGAAAGGCAGTGAGTATAGGGAGTTTGGTGTACATTCCAATTAGGGAGAGACCTTTTGCAGTTGATATTCAGGCCTTGGCCAATCGGTTGGTGAGACTAGATATTTCGGAGCCTAGTCGGGTGTTGGCTAGTGTGGTTTCTCGGTATTCCTTATATGATCGCATCAGAGAGCGCCAGTATGATGATCCGCATTTGCTTGTCCTTAAGGGCAGGGTTCATCATGATGATCCTAGAGACATGACCATTGGTGAGGATAGTGTGTTGCGAATGAAGGGCCAGATTTGTGTGCCAAATGTGGATGGGCTTTGGGAGTTGATATTGGAAGAGGCCCATAGCTCGCGGTATTCCATTCATCTGGGAGCCGCGAAGATGTATCAGGATTTGAAGGACCACTATTGGTGGAGAAGAATGAAGAAAGATATTGTAGGATTTGTGGCTCGGTGTCTCAACTGTCAACATGTGAAATATGAGCATCAGAGACTGGCTGGTGTACTTCAGCGGATAATTATTCCCGAGTGGAAGTGGGAGAGAGTCACTATGGATTTTGTGAGCGGTCTTCCTCGGACTTTGAAGAAGTTCGATTCGATTTGGGTGATTGTGGATCGGCTGACCAAGTTCGCGCACTTCATTCCGGTATGTACTACCTATTCCTCGGAGCGGTTGGCAGGGTTCTTTATCCGGGAGATTGTTCGAGTGCATGGTGTTCCAGTGTCTATTATCTCAGATAGAGGTACTCAGTTTACTTCTCAGTTCTGGAGGACTTTTCAGCGAGAGTTGGGTACACAAGTGGAATTGAGCACAGCATTTCATCCTCAGACAGACGGGCAGTCCGAGCATACTATTCAGATATTGGAGGACATATTGCGTGCCTGTGTTATTGATTTTGGAGGTTTTTTGGATGAGTTTTTTCCGCTTGCAGAGTTTTCCTACAACAACAGTTATCAGTCGAGCATTCAGATGGCTCCGTACGAGTAGTTGTATGGGAGGCGGTGTAGATCTCCAGTTGGTTGGTTCAAGCACGGCGAGGCTAGGTTATTGGGGACAGAGTTGGTTCAGGATGCCTTAGAGAAGGTGAAGTTGATTCAGGAGAGGTTTCGTACAGCTCAGTCGCGTCAAAAGAGTTATGCGGATTGGAAGGTTCGGAATGTATCTTATATGGTTGGTGAGAAGGACTTGCTGAAGGTTTTGCCCATGAAGGATGTTATGCGGTTTGGAAAGAAAGGGAAGTTGAGTCTGCGGTTTATTGGACCTTTTGAGGTACTTAAGAGGATTGGAGAGGTGGCCTATATGCTTTCCTTGCCACCCAGCTTGTCAGGCGTACATCAGGTATTTTATGTTTCTATGCACTAGAAATATGTTGGGGACCCGTCCCATGTATTGGACTTCAGCACGGTTCAGTTGGATGATGATTTGACCTATGATGTGGAGCCAGTGGCTATTTTGGGTCGTCAGGTTCGAAAGCTGAGATCGAAGGATATAGCTTCGGTGAAAAATGCAGTGGAGAGGTCGGCACGTGGAGAAGGCTACTTGGGAGACCGAGCGGGAGATGCGGAGCCGATATACTCACTTGTTTGATGCTTCAGGTATGTTTCTTGACCCGCTCGAGGTCGAGCGTTTGTTTTAGTTGGGGAGGATGTGATGACCTGACCTGTCGTCTTATGAGTTACTGCTGCATTTTCCCTATTTTCTGCTTCTTTATGCTTCATTATCAGTGTCTTGTGTGATCGAGTTGGTTCGGAGGAGTTTTGGTAGGAAATGAGATACTTAGTCTCTTTAAGGAAGGTTTGGTTTGGAAAAGTCAACTAGATGTTGACTTATGAGTTAGAGGGCTCGGATGTGATTTTCGGTGATTCAGTTAGCTTCGGGGGATTATTTGTGACTTGGGAGCGTGATCGGAAGTGATTTTGGAGGTCCAGTGTAGAATTAGGCTTGAATTGGCGAAGTTAGTATTTTGGCGATTTCCGGTTGGTCATTGAGATTTTGATCCGAGTGTTGGATGGAATTCCGAGAGTTGTTGTAGCTTCGTTAGGTGATTTGGGACGTGTGTGGAAAATTTCAGGTCATTCGTAGGTGTTTTGGTTGGGTTTTTGATCAAATGCGTGTTTCGGAAGTTTTAGAAGAACTTAGGCTTGAATCCAATGTGAATTGATGGTTTTGGTGTTGTTTGAGTTGTTTTGAAGATTGGAACAAGCTTGGGTGATGTTTTAGGATGTGTTGGTGCTTTTGGTTGAGGTCCCAGGGGCCTCAGGTGAGTTTCGGATGGTCAATAAGACCAATTTTGGCTCTTGGAAGTTGCAGGTTTTCCAGTTCTGTGTTGCAGAGATTTAACCCTTTGCATTCGCGTAGGATGAGTCGCGAATGCGTAGAAGGATAATTGAGGACCAGGGGTTTGGCCTTCGCGATCGCAATGGAGTCCTCGCGTTCGCGGAAGGTAAGGAGATCAGGCATCGCGTTCGCATATAAGGGTTGGGGTCCAGTAGTGAGTTGCCTTTCGCGTTCAGGTTTGGTTGACGCGTTCGCATAGGCTTAGAGACCCAAGGCTTTGCTTTCGCGTGTTGGGGACCGCGTTCACGAAGAGTAAATTGGCCAATGGGAAAATTTGTTCATCGCGAACGCGAGTGGGCCCTCGCATCGCATAGAGTAAATGTCAGCTAGCAAAAGGGTTTTAATAATATTTCATCCGCGAGCTAAGTTATTTTTCCACCATTGTTGTGCATCCTTGAGAGCTTTTGGACGGGAATTGAAGAAGGTTTCGACTGGGATAGATTGGAGGTGAGTCCTATGATCTAAAAACATGATTTAATTGTAGAGTCAACCTAGAAAATCATGAAAACTTAGCAAAAAGGGGGAAGAACTAGGGCTTGAGTTTTGATATTTCAAATTGGGTTTTGATGGGTCATTTGAGCTCGGATTTGGGAGTTCTTGTTATGTATAGACTCGTAGCAAGAAAAGGAACCCATTGATGTGAAAATTTTTGAATTTTTAGAAGTGGTCCCGGGGCTCGGGTTTTGCTAATTTTGAGATTTTTGCTATTTTTCGATTCTTTTCGATTGGGTTGTGTTCCCTTAGCCTATTGTGACGTATTCATTGTGGTTTTGGTCAGATTCAACACGTGAGGAGGCCGATTTGAGAGGCAAGGGAATAGTGAGCAAGAGATTTGGCCGGCTTGAGGTGAGTAATGATAGTAAATGATGTCCTGAGGGTTTGAAACCCCGGATTGCACAACATAGTGCTATATTGAGGTGAAACATGCGCTTAATGACGAGCTCGGGGTTGTTTACTACTGGGGATTGTGACTTGGTCTGTCCTGATTCATGTTTTTACCACGTATTTAACTGAGGTTTGTTTGTTATTAACATGATTTGAGCTTATTCCCATATTTTGGGCTTCATGCCGACTACTTGAATCCTTCGTGGACTTTTATCACTGTTTCCTCACTATTTTGATATATTACTTGAACTCAGTCCTATTGATTAATACTGTTTTACAAACTCAACCACTTTTAATTGAAATCATGAGATTTAATGATATTTCCAATGTTGTTTGCGCTGAGCACTACGGTTTTACTGATGCCCGAGGGGCTTGTGATGATTTCTGGACTGAGTGAGGCCGAGGGCCAAATGTGAGGATATGCTGAGTGATATGAGATGCTTTATATGCCATGAGGTGGCTGGAGTGATGGGAGGCCGAGTGATGTGAGGTCGAGTGCTGAGGGATGATACCACGAGGTGTCTTGATATAGCGCTTGGGTCGTAAGGGGCCCCTTCGGAGTGTGCACCCCCACAGTGTGCGCGGGTACCCATATGATCTGAGAGTGAGCCCGAGGGGATGATACTATGCTGAGTGACTGATACTAAGCCTGAGGGGCTGATACTAAGCCCGAGGGGCTGATACTATGTTAAGTGACTGATACTGAGCCCGAGGGGCTGATACTGTTCTAAGTGATTAATACTGGGCCCGAGGGGCAGATTACTACTCACTATTTACTTGTTTTTTTACCTATTTTTAAAAGAAGATTTCATTTGATTCTTTACGGTTTTACTGCTTTAAGTGATTTACTGCCTGATATAGAATTGCCTTGTGCCTTTATGTGTTTTATGGTTTCAGCCATTATTTATTGTTATTACTCACTGGGTCGGAGTACTCACATTACTCCCTGCACTATGTGTGCAGATTCAGACATACCAGAGTCCGAACCTGAGCATTGATTTCCTTCGAGACCAGGAAGCAATTTGGATTTGAGGTAGCTATTGACGTCCGCAGCCCCTTGTCTCCCCTCTCCTCTATCATTCATGTTTTCTTCAGACTATTGTATCGTATTTCATACTTTGTAGATTTATAGCAAACTCTGTAGTAGCTCATGACTTGTGACATCCCGGTTTGGGTTATGTCGGGATGGTTTCCCTGGTTATTATCGTTGTTTCCGCATTTATGGATATTTTAAACATGTTTTACATTTGTTAATGCTAATTAATGGTTTACAAAAGAGGTGTTTGCTTTGTTCTGGCTGGCCTTGTCTTCACGAGAGGCGCCATCACGGCCGGCTTCGGGAATTGGGCCGTGACACCAAGCCTCCACCAGCTCGAACCATCCAGCTAGCAAACAACACAACCTCCTATATAATGCCTCATAGAGATCCATCTAGATGCTCGACTAGTTGATATTGTTGTAGTCAAACTCCAAAAGTGGTAAGAACTGATACCAAGAACCTCTGAAGTCTATAACACAAGCGCGGATGATATTCCCTAATATCTGAATAGTTCACTCAGAATGTCCGTCCATCTGAGGATAAAATGTTGTGCTCAACTCAACCTATATTCCCAACTCAAGCTGTATTACCCTGGAGAAGTGCAAGGTGAACCGTGCCCCTCGATCAGAAATGATAGACACGGTCACACCGCGAAGACGAACGATCTCGCGGATATAAATGTCAGCCAATCACTCTGAAAAATAGGTAACTGCCACATGAATGGAATGCGCTGATTTGGTCAGCCTTTTTACAATGACCCAAACTGCATCGAACTTTCTCGAAGTTCGTGGGAGTCCAACAACGAAATCCATAGTGATACCCGTCGCTATTGGATGGTGAAATGGATTTTGAAATTTATTAACATTCCTAAAAAAGGTACTATTAATAATCACACTGGAATTGAATCTATTAAAAGATCCCCCAATAATTTATTTGGCACTGTACAAAGTATTTGAAATACAGGAAATAAATATCATTTAGGTAATATTTCCATTGGAGTTGCAAATGGATCTGCGGTTCACCAATCATTGATGGTTCTAAAATGGCTAAGCCTATATTACATGCAATAGTACCTAGACATGCGGGCTCTCCATAATAATTGTGACCCATACCTTTAGCCAATTTAGCTCTTAATACAGGATCATTCAAGTCAGGTTTTTTTGTTATTGGGATGGGTGAATTCTTATTGATCCATCCCCTGAGGGAACTTGACATGATAATTTTTATATGGTACCTGTATTTACACATACACATATATGATATAGTAATGGTTCAATGTAGGAAAAATTTGACTGAAATCTTTTTTATGGAGTTGCTACTACCCATTACAAAACAAATAATTTCGTTCTTACAAGTAAATACTCATGACACAAGTAGGCTTACAAATCATATCATGATGTGATCAAGTGCTTTTTGGGTCGTCTCAGACCTTCTAATTGGTATTTATCTCCAAAATATTGGGAGATACACATATAAGGTTTGTTTGTTACTAAAATAGTCTAGCCTCTCTTCTTCTTTTCATCTCTTGTTTCACTCCGATAGTAGTATTGATCGTGTCGATGCATAGGAAATAAATACATTTACCGTGACGACCCAAAGGGTCATCATCAGTTTTTTCATTTGTTCCGTGCTTCCAAGGCCTTAAAAATCTCACTTTTACTTGCCTCGACTTGCGTGCGCAATCCGGGCGTATAGCCAGATGGCTTAAATATGAATTCTGTGTGAAAATGATGAATTTTGATATCAATATGATCAAAGTTGATTTTGATCAACATTGTGGGTAAACAGACCCGGACCCGAGATTGGACGGTCTCGGAAGGTCTGTAGAAAAATATGGGACTCGGGTATGTACCCGAAGTCGAATTCCGAGGTCTAGAGCCCGAGAAAAGAATTTTTTTGTGAAATTATTTTTCTGAAATTTATTAAGGAAAAAGGAAATAAAAATTGATTAAAAGACCATAGTATCAGGCTCGTATTTTGGTTCCGATGCCTGGTACAAGTCTTAAATATGTGTTAAGCGCTTTCTGTAAAGTTTGGTCGAAATTGGAAGTCATTTGACGTGTTTCGGACCTAAATATCTAAAGTTTGAAGTTTATGAAGTTATATTGAAAAATGATGATTATGGGGTTTGATTCCATGTATGTGATGTTATTTTGGCAATTTGATTGCAAGAGTAAGTCCGTAGGATGTTATTGAGGTTGTGTGCATATTTGGTTTGGAGCCCCGAGGGCTCGGGTGAGTTTTGGATAGGCATCAGAGTGCATTTTGGACTTTAAAATTTTCTGGTATTTTGGCTTCTGTGATCTTTGCAAATGCGAAGTGGAGACTCGCAATTGCGAGCTCGCAAATGCGAGCCCTTCATCGCAATTGCGATGTCTGGGACTGTGGTCTAGGATCGCAAATGCGATCATCCGTTTCGCAAATGCGAAGTCCGGGAAATTTGCACTGGGTTGCAAATGCGATTATTTTGATCGCTAATGCGGAGGGCCATTTATCGCAACTGCGTGGCCCCTTTCGCAAATGCGAAAGTCCCAGCGTTGGCCTGGCTTTGCAAATGCGAAGCTTTGTTCGAAATTCCCACATTTTGGTCGGGGTTCGCAATTCCCATATCAGAGACCTGCATTTTTCATACTTAGATGATTTTAAGCTTCATTTTTCACATTCCTCCAAAACTAAAACACCATAGGCGATTTTTCTAGAGAAAACCTCATTCCAAAATAATTGTAAGTTGATTTTCACTTAATTTCTTCAATCTTTAACATCATTTATCATGTTTTCATCTTAAAATCAAGGTTTTTCATGGGTGAAAATGGGGATTTTGGGTAGAACCTAGGTTTTCTTAAAATTGGGGATTTGGACCTCAATTTGAGGTCCGATTTCAAAACAAATCATAGATATGAACTCGTGGGGGAATGGGTAACCGGGTTTTGTTCCGAACCTCGGGTTTTGACCACGTGGGACCGGGGGCATTTTGGAAATTTTTGAGTAAAACTTTGGAAAATTCATTTTCATACATTCAAGTTGATTCAAATAGCATTTGTTGGTACATTCAAGTAATTTGTGACTATATTCGAGCGGTTTTGTTGTGAATTCGAGGGGTAAAGTTACACTAGAGGCTTGAGTGGATTTTGGAGCATTTGAAGTAAGTGTTTGATCTAACTTTGGCTTGAGGGAATAGGATTAGGGTGTTGTTTGCTAATTGCTAAATGTTGAGTACGGTGTATAGTCATGGTGACGAGTATCTATACACCGATGTCTAGTATGACCGTGGGTCCTTGTTTGTACTTATTCCGATATTGTTATGACTCTATCATGTTAATTGATGAATCCTATGAAATGTTAAGAGTATGAGGATTGATTGTGGGTTGTAAATTCTTTGGAGCGTTGGCTCGAACAATAAAAAGACTATTGTGTAAGAAATGAAGGAAATAGAAGGTATTATGATTAAATCCCTTGCTGGGACGGTTTGAGTATATTGATTATTCTCCCTTGCCGGGATTTAGCCGTTAATTGTGTAATTCTCTTGATAGGACATTTCTTATTATTTGTTTATCCCCTCGCCCCGTTTGGTTGTGATTGTTGTTTGGGTGAGGAAGAGTGATAATGCACGAAGGGTCATTCCGTACCATGTTTTGATTATATTTGCACGAAGGGTCATTCCGTTCCATGCTTTGATTATATTTGCACGAAGGGTCATTCCGTGCCCTGTTTTGATTATATTTGCATGAAGGGTCATTCCGTGCCATGTTTTGATTATATTTTCACGGAGGGTCATTCCGCGCCATATTTTGAATAATTATGCACGAAGGGACATTCCGTGCTCTAATTTGATTATAATTGCACGAAGGATCATTCCGTGCCATGATATGAGAGTGATGTGAGGGAAAGCACGAAGGGTGATGCCGTGCACTTTATTTGATTGCTTTTGGTGAGAATGAGAGTAAATCACGAAGGTTGATTCCGTGCAATTGTTGATTTTCTTGCTCTCGTTAATTATGGTTGTTGCCCTGTTTCTTACTTAAATTGTTGAATTTATATCCGGACTGTACTTCCCCATAGTATGCTTCCCTTCCTTTTTACTGTTTAATTTATGTAATCTTCCCTTTTATTGCATATATATATATTGAACTGTACAGGTTGATTTGGTAGTCCTGTCTAGCATCGTCACTACTTTACCGGGGTTAGGCCAGACACTTACCAGCACATGGGGTCGGTTGTGCTGATGCTACACTTCTGTGCTTTTTGCACAGATCACGCTACCGGAGCAGCTTTTGGACCACAGTAGTAGTACATTGATCGGGAGCTGATTTCAGTCCAGTGACATACGAGGTAGCCTTGCTGGCGTTCTCAGGCCAAAGTCCCTTTCCATATTTTCAGTTTGTTTTCATTGTATCGTGATAGACACTATGTATTTTTCTATTCAGGCTTGTTTGTAGCACTCTTTAGTGGTTAGTGAGATAGCGACTCCAGTCTTGGGTAGAGGAAATATTACACTTCTGCATTTTAGGTTTTCAGTTATTTATGCTTTAAAGACTTCCGCTTTTAGTTAAATGACTCGTTAATATTATTATCGTTGGATTGTTATCAGAAAAATGTTTAAATGCTTCGCTTGCCTAGCTTCGACAGTAGGCACCATCACGACTCCTGATGGTGAGAAATCTGGGTCGTGACAAATTGGTATCAGAGATAGGAAAAGTTTCACTTTTTTGTTTCTTGTCGTGTGATTCTGTTTCTCAAATACTGATTGACTTTCTACTCTATTCTTTCGCAGATGGCGAGAACACGTGCTTCCTCTTCTACCGCGGAGTAGCCTGAGCCCCTAGCAACAGCTCCTGCGAGGGGCAGAGGTAGAGGCCGAGGCCGAGGCAGGGGCAGAGCTCAGCCCCGGGTAGCAGTCCCAGAGGTGGAGCCTCATATTGACTATGATGAGGAGGTTCCAGCCCCAGCAACTCTGGTAGGCCCAGCTCAGGTCCCAGGAGGGGTCATGGTCACCCCAGATCTTCAGGACGCTTTAGTCAGATTGGCAGGCTTTATGGAGAGTGTCACTAGAGCGTGTTTGCTGCCAGTAGCACCAGCCACTTCTCAGGCTGGAGGAGGGGTTTAGACTCCTGCTACACATACTCCAAAGTAGGTAGCTCCCCAGACTCATGTCCCAGTGGTTCAGCCAGCTGTGACAGCTCAGCCAGGTATTGCAGCCCAGGCCGGCGATGGAGCGGCCATGTCTTCGGATGCTTTGTGGAGACTTGATCAGTTCTCCAAGCTCTTTACCACCACATTCAGCGGTGCTTCATCAGAGGATCCACAGGATTTCCTATTCAGCTGCCATGAGATCCTTAGGACCATGGGTATTGTGGAGACCAACGGGGTCGATTTTGCCACCTTCCGGCTTGCAGGATCCACCAAGACTTAGTGGAGGGATTATTGTTTGTCTAGACTAGCAGGGTCTCTAGCATTGATATTGGATCAGTTCGCGGAGTTGTTTTTGGAGATGTTTCTCCCAGTCACTCAGCGGGAGGCACTTCGCAGGCAGTTCGAGCGCCTCTAGCAGGGCTTCATGACAGTTACACAGTATGAGACTCGATTCATTGACTTGGCACGCCATGCTATTGTTATACTCCCCACAGAGCAAGAGAGGTTGCGGAGGTTTATTGATGGATTGATTCAGCCGATCCGTCTCCAGATGGCCATGGGAGCTGGTAGTGAGATTTCCCTTCAGGAGGCGGCCAATGCGGCCTGCAGAGTTGAGATGACCCTTGCACGAGGAGGTGGTCAGGTGTCGGATAAGAGGCCTCATCATTCTGGTAGATTCAGTGGTACCTCATCTGGAGGTAGGGATTCTTATGGTAGAGGCCATTCACCGAGACCTTTTCAGTCAGCACTCCAGGTTTCTCATGGTACTCCAGGTGGTGGTGGTTCTCAGTAGCATTATTCTGATCAGCAGCCTATCAGTGCACCTCCACTTCAGAGCTTCTGGGGAGGACATTCAGGTCGACAAGGCCAGCAGTCGCAGCAGCCAAGGGCTTGTTGTGGTTGTGGTGACCCCGATTACATTGTCAGGTTTTTCCCTCGAGCCTCGGGCAGCTTTCAGCAGTAGGGTCCTCGCCCCATAATTCAGGCATCAGGCGATCCAAAGCTCGCCAAGCCAACTAGAGGCGGGGGTAGGTATCATAGAGGTGGAAGTAGAGACCGTAGAGGTTGAGCTCGGACCGGCAGAGGTAGGGGTCAGCCAGTAGCCGATCGTCCTAGAGACATGGTTCAGGGAGGTGGGGCCCAGCCTCGGTGTTATGCTTTTCCAGCCAGGCCAGAGGCTGAGTCTTCAGATGCTGTTATTATAGGTACTATTCTGGTCTGTGATAGGGATGCTTCAGTACTATTTAACCCTGGTTCTATGTATTCATATGTGTCGTCTTATTTTGCACCCTACCTGGCTATGCCTAGTGATACTTTGGGTATCCCTGTTTATGTATCTACACCAGTGGGTGATTCTATAGTGGTCGACCAAGTTCATCATTCCTGTGTGGTAGTGTTTGAGGGTCTTGAGACCCGTGTTGATTTATTGCTTTTAGACATGGTGGATTTTGATATTATATTAGGGATGGATTGGTTGTCCCCGTATCATGCTATCTTGGATTTTCACACCAAGACCGTGACCTTGGCTTTGCCAGATTTGCCCTGATTGGAGCGGAAAGGGACCCCAGTTCATGCCACTCGTAGTGTTATTTCATATGTTAAGGCTCGACGCATGGTCGAGAAGGGGTGTCTAGCTTATCTGGCGTATGTTCGCGATTCCAGCACAGAGGTTCCTTCTATTGACTCTGCTCCTATTGTTCGGGAGTTCCCCAAGGTTTTCCCTTCAGACCTGCCGGGTATGCCGCCCAACAGGGATATTGATTTCTGTATTGATCTGGCCCCAGGCACACAGCCTATTTCTATTCCACCGTATCGCATGGCCCCGCCAGAGTTGAAGGAGTTAAAGGACAAGTTGCGAGATTTGTTAGAGAAGGGTTTTATCAGGCCTAGTGTCTCTCCTTGGGGTGCGCCAGTGTTATTTGTGAAGAAAAAGGATGGGTTGATGAGGAAGTGCATTGACTACCGGTAATTGAACAAGGTGACGATAAAGAACAAGTACCCACATCCGAGGATTGATGATTTGTTTGACCAGCTTCAGGGTGCGAATGTGTTTTCAAAGATAGACTTGAGATCTGGCTAC